>JANSVA010000009.1:5553541-5575808 GCA_025504915.1 Erythroxylum reticulatum | reverse complement strand
TTTGTATCTACACACCCCAGCAAAATGGAGTCTCTAAAAGGACAAATGATCATCTTTTAAACACCATTAGAGCATGCGTATTTCATCAGAAACTATTCTGACATCTGCATGCATAAGATGCCATAACATGTCTTAGATCCAAAACTCCTCTAGCACGTCTTCCTCCCTTTTATCTAGATGCCAGAAATTCTGATAATCTTATGGCTAAGATTTTGGGTTGTACTACATTTGTTCATGTTTGCGGTACCTTATTATTCTGTTAAGCCTCAAGTTCACCTCCTCAAGTTTCTAAGTTCATCAAGTTTTTGATTTAGACAAGACATTGTTGAATCTAAATGGGTGAGGTGGGTTTCAATGGCTGGTAATTTCTCCTGCATACTTTCCATTTGATATTCCATCCTCATAGCTGGCATTCCGCAAAGATTGAAAGAACTAGTTCTCATACGAAAAATGGTAAAACTCAATGGAATAGTAACTTAAAAAAGAAGAGAAGAGAAAATGGAAAGATTTGGTGATGAAAGGTGATGTTGTTATTAACGATGATGAAATTAATGGCAAAAAGGACAAACTTAGTGCACAAGGCTCCCAACTTTGCAAGGGTTGAGTGAGGGTCATCAATTGTACGTAGCTTTCCTTTTGTATTTTACAAAGAGGCTATTTCTGTGACTTGAACTTATGACCTTCCGGATACAAAAGAGTAACCTTACCAATTGCTCCAAGGCGGACCCTCTATTGATGGTGATGGAATTAAAAAAAAAAAAGACAATAACAGCTTTTGTGATGTGCCTCTATCCCAATACCAAAATAAGACTCATTTCATAGTTGCACCCTTTCTCCATGCATCTAATATTATAAACACGTCTGAAAAAAATCCAAACAACATTGACATCTAATTATTTTAGAAACATACTAGTAGACAAAACAGCAAAAATAGTAACAACAAATAAACTAGAACATAATGGAAATAAACTCAAAATCTGGATCTTTCCTTTTAATTCTCTATAGCAATATTAGTAGATCGGCTTCTCTAAAGATTCTTCTCGATGGAGTATTGCAAGCAAAAGCTAACTTGAGGCCTAACATATTTCTAGCCTTTTGAAGTCTATATCTAGGGAAGATAAGGTTGAAGAGAATAACTTAGAAAAATTGTTTGACATCTCTCTCTCACCACCATCGTCCCTACCATCGTCCACTCTAGGGTAGAATCATCTTAGTGAAATAGGGAACCTATTTGTGTTGAGTCTATGATGAATGATCAATTTGATAGAAAAATTACTATTGATAAAAGTCAATTTGGGATGGTTTATCCAAGAAGGTTAGCTAACAATCCTAACTCAAAGACTGTCAGCTACGAATCATCCACCAGTAAATGAGGTAATTGAGATATATGAACCCATTCATCTGAAATGTCTAGTGAAACAAAAACCCAGGATGATGATAGTGAGTTACCTATTGCTTTGAGGAAAGGAACCCAAGAGTTTACCAAGTGGCTTTTGTATCTTTTATCCTACACTGTGTCCTTCTGTAGATTTTCACCTTCTTACAAAACCTTCTTTTCTAATCTAAATGCTATCGTATGCCTAAGATTTTATTGAGGCATTATCCAAAAGAGAATTGAGGAAAGCCATGAAACTTGAGATGAATGCATTGGAGAAAAATAAAACCTAGGAGATAGTAGAATTGTCGAAGGGGAAAAGGGATGTAATGAGTATTCACCTTGAAGTATAAAGCTGATGGATCGTTGGAGAGGTATAAAGTGGGACAAATGACTAAGTGGTACTCTTATACATATGGAGTGGATTACCTTGAGATCATTGCCTCAATTGCAAAAGTGAACATCACAAGGGTCATTTTATCGTTGATAGCTAACTTTGATTGGGAATTACAATAGTTTGATGTAGAAACTACATTTCTCTGTGATAACTAGGAAAAAGGAACATACATGAATATTCTTCCTGGATTCAGTGACAATATGGTAGGTAATAAAGTTTGCAAGTTGGAAAGGCTCTTTATAGTTTAAAAAATCACCGAGGGCATGGTTTGGGAAATTTGCTATTGGTAATGATATCTATTAGGATACAAACTCAAAGTGATCATACAATATTTATTAGACATTCAAATTCAGGGGGAGTTACAAAATTGTTAAATTATGTTGATGATATAGTTGTGACAGACAATGATAAAAAGGAGAGAGGGGCCTTGAAAGAATGTTTAATTCAACAGTTTGAAATAATGAAGTAAGCAGTTTGAAGTATGTCTGGGAATTGAAGCAGCTCATTCCCAATAGAAATTCATAATTGATCTCTTAAAAGAAATGGGAACATTAGCTTGTAAATTGACACCAACTCCTATAGATCCCAGCTATAAACTTGGTGAAGCTAACTCGCTGGAAACTCATTTATCTACCATATACAAGGTTAGATGTAGCATATTTGATCAATGTAATAAGCCAATTTATGCATTATCCCCAAGGAGTTCATCTATAGGCTGCTTATAGATTTCTAGACTACTCTGAATAGATTTTCAAAAGAGATAAACGAGTGAGTCCTATCCTGACATCAATTCCTGGTTGATAGAAGATCTACTTCCAGATATTGTAAATTTTTTGTGGCAATCTTATAACATGAAGGAGCAAGAAGCAGAATGTTGTGGCAAGATCAAGTGCAGAGACAGAATTTGGATCTATGGCGCTAGGGATTTGTGAACTGTTATGGTTAAAGACTATGCTTGATGACCTGAAGATAAGGTGGAGTGGTCCAATGAGATTTAACTGTGATACTAATTCAGCGATAAATATGGCATATAATCTAGTACAAAACAACCAGATAAAATATATTGAAATTGATATGCACTGGATTAATTTGTATGACTTATATTCCAATTGGAGGACAACATGCAGATGTACTTACAAAAGGGCTAAGTACCCATGTATTTCAGAGCATTCTTGGTAAGCTAGGAATGACAAATCTGTATTCCCCAGCTTAAGGGGAGTGCGAAAATGGATTTTGTTGGTCAGCTGCTTAGGTGTGCTTAATTTGTGTGAAGATTATATATTCCCCAATTAGTGGGATTCTGTAATTTTAGGCGGTAAATTTAGGAAGGTTGTTTTTTCCTTTTTATGTGTAAAAGCTGTATGTTTATAAATGTCCAATACATTGCTCACAATAAGATGAGCCTGTTTGCACCAAATTAGCAAGGTCAAAGTGTCTCAACAATTAATATCAGTGCTTTTACACTTAAAATAGCCCTCCTAAATCTTCTATTCTATGACATTCTGTCAGTTCTATTCTTGAAAATGTAGATGTATTGACTTTTTAATTTTAAGTTAAGCTGACCTTTATATTAGTGTTAAATATAATACATTTATTTGCTTCTTTAACAGAGCAATGTGAGAAGGACAAGTCCCGTGTTCTTGTACATTGCATGTCAGGGAGAAATAGGTAGAATTACTGTCCTTCTGCCTTTCCCTTTTTCATTTCTTGGTAACATTTTCCCCTTTAATTGTGGTTCCCAGAAGTGAATATTGATACTGAAGATCTTTTGAAGCTTTGCTTGTGTTATTCCAGGATATTCAAGGTTTCTGGGGATTATAACCATGTAATTGTTAGCAGGTCTCCAGCTATTGTAATGGCTTACTTGATGAAGTCCAAGGGATGGAGGCTTTCACAGAGTTACCAGTGGGTGAAAGAGCGAAGACCATCTGTTGACTTAACTCAAGGTATGTGCCCAAGATGGCAAATGTTGCACATCTGCAGAAAGAAACCAGTTAGGTTCATTGGTAATTTAAATCCCAGATTGAGGTGCTGACACGTTATTCAAGTCTAAAGTTCTAGGATTCAACCTAGAATATCATAGTTCCACATGAGAGTTACTAAACTGCGGTTTTCTAGGATTCAATTGTCAATTGGGTTACTCCTCTTCCCTGAAAAGGATCATGAAGTTAAAGAGACTACTACCAAATATGGGGATATGGTGTTCAACATTTACATGCCTTCGATTTTGCTGTATTGTACTTGTTTGTCTTCTAGGGTGGAGATCCTCATGTAAATGATACATATATCACCTCTTACTTCAAAAGATTAGCTCTTCGTTTTTGGATAGTCATTTTCTCCCAGCTACAGTGCTTTGCCACGCCTGAATTTTCGCTTTTGGTACTTCTAGCTGTCTACCAGCTATTGCAGGAGTATGAGCAGAAGATTTTTGGGTCTTGTGACAGTGGCTTTCCACCTTCAAATATGCCATCCTTCAGTTTTGGCTTCCCGAAGGTTAATGATCCAGTTGCTACTCCTGCTTTCACTAATCTAGGAGCAGCCTCTATCTTTGCCCGCCCTTTGCCAGAGGTAACTGCAACTGAATTCCAGTTTGGAGCAGTGAATCCTCCAAGCAGTATACCTGAAAGTACCTTAGCAACAAATCCACCAAATCGTGATGGGGGAGACATTCAAATGGATTCATAAGTTTCTAGAGATCTCTTCTATGCTTTCAACACCAAGAGCTGAAACGAGCATGCAAGTAGTTGAAAGCTTCAAAGTGGAAATTACTGCTTCTGGGGGGGTTTTGGAATTTCAATCTGCCTTATTTTATGATTGCTTAACTGTATACACTGAGTGTTTAATCTAATGGAGTAGAGTGTTTCTTTATTTACTCCCAACATAAGTGTCAAAAATTGTATTGTTTATACTTTTCCTACTGAAGGTATACTTGTTTTAGGATTATACAGAACCCAAAGAAGGGAGTGAATTAAGAGAATGTCAAATAATAATCTTGGCGAATTTCGAATCAAAAGACTAGTGCCCCTTAGATTTTATCATAAATGCGTTCATTTTGCCCTGTTCTCTTAGGTCCTCAGTAGCTTCATCTCACTACTGTAATCATTGCTTAATTGCGTTCATTTTGCAGTAGTTTATCTCACTACTGTAATCATTGAACGTTAAGCAGACGTAACCATAAATAGACTTTATAGCATGTCATGCTCTGTGTTTTTTGAAAATTTGGCCACCTGAAATTTCAATAAAATAAAATAAAAAGAAAGAAAAATTGACATGTCATTACATGTAAATCTAATTTGGGATGTAACTTATTTACGTATATGTTCGATGAAAATAAACTTTTATGACATCTTAATGTATTTCGTGTCTCCAATTGCCAAGTTGCGTCTGCCCTCAAGTCACCTTAAGTTGTGGAAAGGCCCTTACTCTTTACCCTCAATACTGTACAATTTGTAGCTATCAGTTATCTTTTCTCTTTAGAACTTAATGCTGCTTCAAGTTTGGTTCACTAGGCTTAGGGGCGACATTGCTTTTGGGGTTGGGTAGAACATTGGTGGGCCTTTGTAAACTTTTAGGCTATATTTAGTTGGGGGTTTATTAATAGAATAGAAAGAAATGTAATATTATCTTATTATTTGAGTGGATGATTTATAATGAAATAAAATAGAATGGAATGAACGATGAGAATTTCATGTTGCATTTCATTCTATTCTAAACAATAAAAATAAAAAACCTGCAATTTTGGGAGTTTATGATGGAATATAAAATGATAAACAACTTTACACTATATTACATTATAAATCCTTTATCCAAACAACATTTCACTATGATGTATTATGAACCCTTTCATCCCTCCCAAACAATAATTTTCAAATATTACATCCATTTACATTCCATTCAATTATAAACCATTTGATTCCATTTTATTTCTTTCCTTTCCGTTAAAAACCTTACATCCAATCAAACATAGCTTTAAATTTTAACACTCTCAAACTTGCAAATAGTGTCGAAGGCTAAACTATAAAAAATGGTTCATCTTAGTTTATACCCTACAGCTAATCCATTAGTTGTAATTTAGTGACAAAATAATTTAAACACATTTTTATCTTGTACTTATTTATATGTATATGATAAAGTCTATGTGATAATTATAGATTGTAACTTAAATTATGATGAGATTATAATTATGAGATTCAAATTATGTTTATGTATTGTTCTTAAATCGTTCGTAGTCATTATTGTATTCATGTTAGACATTAATAAAGTGTAAAAAAACTATCACATATTATGTTTTTCCTTATGAAGCAAGCGGTTGATCTTATAGGTTAAAGTATAGAGATACTTAAACAAATGTGCATAAGCTTGTAAAACAAATTCATTAAATTGACTCTATATAAAAATTCCATTAGGAACATTACTTGTATGTCTATAAAAATTCTCATTATGATGATTGCATAAGTGATCATTTGACTTGAGATCTCTAAAGTTATCTCATATAGGGATTGATGTGTTTTGATACTACTTATGACTTATTATAATTAAGGATAACTCATTTGGTAGTTATTAGATATAACTTGAACTATATGGAGGTAGTTGAGTGATTAGTATATGATTTATTACCCTAAAGTAATTAATGAGAATGTTATCATTATTCTTGATTAGTATTGATTTAGGATATCCTTGGCTACAGTGAAATAATGCTTTGTAAAATAGTTTACAAATGTCATTAATTAAATAAATTACTAATAGTGGAGAACTAACATGATTGGACTCAAATAGAGTAGATATTAATTTCGTACTCTATATCTAATTGAAACATTATATGATGAAAAGAATGAATTATAAGAAAAATTATGCACAGAAAGGTTAATCAAAATTATTTTGACATTCCTAAAAATTTGGATAGTTATGATCTGTTACTAGACGTCAATCTTGACATATGAATATATGTTGTTCAATTAGAGAATTAAAAAAATTAAAGGAGATTAATTTAAATAATTTATATCCATTGCCAACATATTTGAGAACCTAGTGAGTCATGTATAAAGAACGAATTGAATAGAGAAAAAAGTTTTAATCAAGTTGAACTTGATTATAAAGTTTGAGAAACTTTATAGTTAAATATGAGATATTTAATAAATAAGGATTAATATGAGATATTGAATTTTATTTGAGCATAATTAGTATTTAATTAGAATTATTGTAATTCTAGTTAAAGTTTTAATTGAAATTAGAATTTAATTTCAATTAAACTACTAAAATGTCCAAAATTTATTATAAACAAGCTTAAGCCCTAAAAGAGCTGACATTCGTTGCTTAACTCTCTTTATAACAGTTATAGAGTTCTCTTAATATGTTTTGTTGATATCATTAGAAGCCAGCCACTTATGCTACTACAATGATGAAAATGAGTCGATTGCAAAAATGGTTTGAGAAATATAACAAGAAAATGATTAGGCTTCAGAGTAAGGTAGAAATTATGATTCATACTTTATTATGATTTATTGGTTAATAATTTTATAAAATTTTAAATGAACCTGGGTTTCAAAAAATCAAATACGAAAAAGTTTCATAATTATTTTGTTACATATGGGATCAAATGCTGCCACGATTTAATTGTTATTGGTATTTAATTTTGGCATTGAAATTACAAATCCTAAACACTTTATGAAAAGTTCATTAAAACCTTAAATTATGAATTTCAAATGCTAAGCCTAACATTGGTCAACATTTTTATGAATATGTTAATACAAAAGTAAGTATTTCAATTTGTTTGTAGTAATGCTAATCTAATAAATTGATATTCTTTAATATTCAAATTGAAGGTCACTTATAGGTATTTAGTATTTGTGAAAGACATGAAATGAGTTTTTGTCTGAAAATATGTCAAACAAATTCTGTATGTTAGGGTCAGAGTCTTGTTCAGAAGATATATTGTTTTTCACAACAAGTAAGTATATGTAAAAATATATGTGCACAATGCAAAATTGTCACAAGTGTTAATATATGTGTTTATACTTTTATTTTGTAGGTCCCATGCGATTTCATAACTTGGTCGTTGGAAGTAGGTACAAAAAAAAGTGGAGACATTGTAATCATTAGAAGAGCAAATGTAACTATTATATTTATTGGGACTCTTTTGTCTTTTATTCAGTCACTTGCGACTTTAATATTCAGTTGCAAGCTTTTCATGTTGTTAAGAAAAAGTTATGAAGGAAAAGTTAAGTGCAAAAATAGTTATGAAGGAATTTTGTGTTTGCTTTCTTTTTTCTTATCTCATTTTATATAATTCCAAATCTCAGAAGAATTTACAACAATTGTAGTTTTGAAGTACTTTATAGATGTAGGAAAAAGATATTGAAGTTCCCTAAATTTATCATTCGTAAATCTATATAGAAAACCAAAAAAGATGATAGGATTAGTTTGAAAATCAATAAAAGCTGTTTGCATACAAAATTAACATTTTTTCCTATAAATTTCCGACCTCACTTAAGAGATAATGAAATAATCCATGTATCATAAGAGATTAAAAAATAATAACCATCTCCACATAATAATGAGAGTAGATTCTCGTTAAGAAAATGTGAAAATTTCACAGCTATCTATATCATAAAGCTTCAAACTACTTACAAATCTGAAAGTTTTGCTGAAAAAAATGATGTCACCAAAAAGCCACGGCTACACCATTGCACACAATTTTAGTTTTCTGTATACAATTTTTCTACACACTTTGATGACTTGTATATATGTTTTCCATATCCCAATCTCCTACCTCCCTATCTAGTATTCCATAGAATGCATCATTAACAGCAATATCATCTCATGTAGGCTTCATGCCTCTCTCAACTAAATCTGCTACCTTAGTCTCAAGATCCATGTAGACAAGAAGTGGACTATACGTCATCTTTAGCATGAACGATAATGAATATTCACAGTAGGACTTATTATGGAAAAGGGAAAAGAAATAAGCACAAACCTACAAAAACAGACTCAAGTTAATTGTAGGGAGAACTTCCATCAATGCAGGTAAAAAGAACAGATATGCTCAGCTTCTGATTCAACCAAAGAAGTAAAAAGAAAGAGAAAGAGCCATCTACTGATCTAAAGACCCCAATCTTGGACGCACGTGTTAATACAAATGTTTGATAATTACTTGAATCAACCTTGGATGTAAACATTACTTAACAGAGAATACAGATAGATATGAGCAATGTCAAATACTCTGAAAGAAAATTGCATAAATCTTAAAGAACATATGCCCTATACTTACCCAAAGAATTGTCTCTTAGGATGCCCATACTCAGATAGGTAATATCCATATCCATAGATCCATTTCAGAACTCATCTACATTCAATTATCTGTCAAAAAATGGAAGATGGTATATATATAAGCTATTATCACATACGGTCAATGAATTCAATTTTACATCTGTTTCACTATTTGCTTCATTTTTTTACTTTCTAGAAATGAAATGGTTGAACAAATTCAAAAGGTATTATTTACATAGACCATTATATATGATAGCTAATAGTCTATAATTATGAAACTAAAAATGTAAAGCTATGACGAAAAAAACAAAAGAGGGAGTTCATTTTCACTTGAAGCCAAGCATTTGTTACAACATAACAACAACTATAAAAGTGAAGATTTCCTAGTAGCAGATCTTTTAGCCCTTAGTGTGATCGTCCTCCTAGGTTGAGTTGTCTTGGAAGTTGTACTTTAGTATGCTTAAGTTGTTGTTACATTACTATTCGAAGGTTATAAAACTTGACATTGATTCCCACACATCTATGAATTATAAACAACCAATTATGTAAATATTATCATCTCCCTTATAATTACATATAAATAGTATAAATATGAATTTAAATGACTTACAGTAAAGTAGTTATTCCCAGTACCTTCCCTAAATGTTACTTCATATCCTCTACTTGTCTATAAAAACAAAAAGAATTATAATGTTATATAAATTAGAAAAAAATCTTTAATTTTATACTTAATATTAACTAACCCTTCTCGTCTCTCTTCCTAATATAGAAGATGCAGTATTTGATCCTATCAATACTAATTTTGTTGGTCTTTGTACCAGAAGGCTATGAATACTGGATGAAAGGGCTTCAGTTTTGGGTGGTCTTCCTTTTTTCCGCTACATTATACATATTAAAGATAAACATAAAGTTAATAATACTAGATGAATAATAAGACATTTGTTACACAACTAAAATAACTACCTTAACAATTTTAGGTTGCCTTGGAGGATGATTCTTATTTTTGCATCCTCTTATATTGTGACCAATTTCATAACAATGATGGCATCTCATAGTTAATCCAACCTTGCTCAATTTTTTGGGATTTTGAGGTTCTTTAGTGTGATCCCTTTTTCTTTCCTTTTTGATCTTCCAGGCATCTTCTTGATCAGTGGAGGTAATATTGGATGAAGACTTTTAGTCTTTGTCCAAAACTTATGACCATTAATGGGTTCCATAGCATACTAGTAACTCTTCAAATAAGTATCACGCTTATAACATCGATTCACATAAACATTGATATCCTCCCTATGATAAGATATACAAGGCATAAGATGTTTACATGGAATCCCAGTTAAATTCCATAGTCTATATTGACAAGTTCATGCTTGCAAGTCAACGATTTACTTGTCTGCAAAAATAGTGAATTCAAATTTCAAAATCCCATTTATCCTGATTATACAACGTCTTGCTTCCCATTATGCTACCTCTATTGTCTTCCTCACTCTAGGATATATATCATCAACGGACTTCAACATTATATCCTCTTTTCATGTATCTGGGTCGTTAAAGAAACTTAAATGTCTTCTAACATATTGATCAAGCTTTTGGTACTAGCTTCACAATTGAATCCATTAACCACCTCTGAAATATTGTTATGTACTATTTCACACTTTGGTCTTGTGCTTACAAAGGCCTTTATTTTTAAAATCCTCATAAGCCTTCATTGACAAACTCTTCGACTCCTTCATTAGCTCATTGAAATCAACCACTGTTATGCAATTCACCACTTTCCAAAATAAAAGTCCTATATATGTGCTTTTTATGAAGACTAGACTAATTTTCAACCATGTAAAAATGGTTATATAAATTAACAGAGTGTTGATCACATAAAGAAATGAACATTAAATACATGGATAGTTAAAGTTTACCTTTTGTTAATCGCTTACAGAAGTCCATATTTCAACTTATGTCAAGATCTTTAGCAAGAATGCTCAAAAACCAATTCCATGATTGGTAATTTTCTCCCTCAACTACAACCCAACATGTAGGAAACATTTGATTGTTTCTATTATGACCAACAACAGATAATAATGCACTACCAAGGAAAGTCTTAAAAAACATCCATCTAACCCAATAATCTTCTTGCATCCATTAAGAAAATCATAATTCAAAGCACTAAATCCAATATAAAATATTTTGAACATTGTTTTCCTATCATATTCATCAAAATCAGTTTCAATAATAAACTTTCCATCTTTGTCAGCTTGTCTTAACTCATGTACATAAAACCATAACTTCCCATAATGACCTTCCATGGATCCTCGAAGCATGGTAATTTCTTGCCACTTAGCCCTATAACTTTGAATTTTAGTGACTTGTAATGCATATTTTGATTGAAGATCATCCATCATTTTACTGATTGGATAATTCAGGTTCCTCCTAAACTTTTGTATGAATTCATTCACAATCCATTTCTTGTTAGCTTACTTGTTCCTCTGCACTTTACTACAGTTATGAGTGTTTTATACTCTCCTTATAACAAATGTTTTCTCATTTCCAATCCAGCTAGCATACACCCAAAAAGGACAATATGCATCATAAACTACTTCCATTCTTACAATAGATCTAGCCATTGAAACATTATACCCATTTTGATGTGAGCAAGGCTGCACATGATGAATATATCAACAGACACCAAGATCAACACGACGCTAATCGAGATTTGATGCTGCCCCTTAGCCCCGTAAGTTGGACTGGGCTTAAAAGATTCAAGGTCGTGTTAAATTCATTCATGGCTCGCATGGTTGATGATGGACTTCGGAAGAATCAAGATCTCGTTCGTAGCTTTAGTTTGTTAGTTTGAGCCAAGTTCTGGGCCCAAATAGCCTTTGACAGGTGTGCACACTAGGCATGTACGCTAGTGCCCAGCAGGCCAGACACTAGGCGGACTGCCAGGCCTCTTTTGCTTTGGATTATTTTCCGATTGTTTTTAAGACGATTCAGACAGTATTATTTTACCTATTTAGGCCTAGGATGTTGGCCCACTTTCAAGTTATTTTTTCAACTATAAAACTAATGTCAAGGCAACTATTTTGTGACGAATTTCTTTATGTTCTTGTTGTTCCATGAACCCTAACTTTACTTATCAATTAATCTCAATTGTGGTGTATTGTTTTGGTTCAATTTTCTTGGTTTACTACTTGGTCTAGGTTGCTTGGACAATTGTGATCCTTGAGGTCTAGAAAAGTATTGAAAATCTTGCGTATCTAGATTGTTTAAAGGTTGCTGAATCATATCAAGACTAATCTCCTTCCGTGCCCGCATCATCTTTGGTATCAAAGCATTGGTGCGGAGGAGAATTCTTATTCAACTCCATCGGAATTCAAGAAACTGCTGCTTATCACCATCCAATTATTGTTAGTTCATCAATTTAGATGTGAATTAACTTTCAACCTAGGGTAACCAATTATTCTTTTTGTTTATTTTGTTCAAACTTTTGGTTTATATTGAAAAAGAATCCAAAAAATCCGAAAAAAAGGTTCAGAAAAAAGTTCAAAAAGAAGATTTGAAAAAATGAAAAAAAAAGATTAAAAAAAAGAAGTTCAAAAGAAAGTCCGAAAAAATGAAAAAAAATACAAAATCGAAAGTGTTACAGTCGAGTTCAAGAATTACAGTATTTTGGAAAGTCTTATGTGAAGGATTGGCAATTGAATTAGGTGAAAATTTTGACCTATCTTGCGTGACCTTACTTTAAAAAGAGTTTTGAAACTAGGCACCATTGTTGGATTTCTTGATCGGAAGGAGTTACGCTTTCCGAAGCACAACTTAAACGTTGAGGATTCAAGACGAAAAAGGCAAGAGGGTGAGATCACTAGAGTGGCCAAGACACAAGAGGGGAGTATTCTCAATTCGAGTGAAGCACGTGAGGGAGTGTTTTCTGGGGTTATTTTGCTACTGAATTTTTCTTTGGAGGAACAATTTTCATTAGAGGTCTGTCTAACGATAGCGTGAGAAGTCAACAATCAGGCAAGGCATAAGCAACCACCTTGGAGGCGATCCAGCACCTGACTGAGAACCTAAACACTAATCTTGCTAGAATTAGAGGCAAAATGGAGAGGCAAGCCTGAGAGATTGCTGACTTAAGGTGTGGCGCACACGAGGAGCCATGAATGGGACGCACCGGTCCTAGAAACCAGCATACTCCGATTGTGTTAGAAGACTATGGATCTAATGACGAGGGAGATTATGTGAGACCACGGGGATGAAATCAACAAGCTGATTTTGGGGATAGACAAGACAGTGACATTAGGTCTATTAAGATGCAAATTCCACCATTCAAAGGAAAGAATGATCTAGAGCTCTACCTTGAATGGGAACAAAAGGTGGATATGATTTTTGAATGCCACAACTTTTCAAAGGAAAAGAAGGTAAAACTCATAGTCGTTGAATTTTTTGATTATGCACTAATTTGGTGGGATCAATTAGTGATTTCTAGGAGAATAAATAGGGAGGAACCTGTGAGTACTTGGGTTGAAATGAAAGCGATCATGAAGAAGCAATATGTTCCATCTTATTACTACTGAGACATGCATCAAAGGCTCCAACGCCTAACACAAGGGAATCGAACTGTGGAGGAGTATCATAAAGAGATGGAGATCACAATGATAAGGGTTAATTACCAAGGCCACAATGGCTTAATTTTTAAGTGGTTTGAACAGAGAAATAGCTACCATAGTTGATTTGCACAACTACACTGACCTCGAGGAGATGGTGAACATGGCAATGAAGGTTGAGAGGCAACTTAAGTCTCAGGGGACAACGAAGAGTGGGATGAGTTCAACTTCAAATTGGAACTCAAATTGGCCATAAAAAGAGGAGAATTCGAAAGGAAAGGAAAGGGGTTGGATTCCAAGAGGCCGAACCAAACTCTTCCGAAAACTAAAGGTACATTTGATACCCCTAACACTCAAGCTTCTCCTAGCAAATATTCTTCAATTAAATGCTTTCGATGCTTTGGAACTAGGCACATTGCCTCCCAATGTTTAAATAAAAGGCCCATGGTTTTGAGGTATGATGGGTTGATTGAATCCGAAGATGATGAAGAATGTTTTAAGGATGACCTTTGGGAGGGAGAGGAAGATGAAACTTATGTAGAACTAGATGTTAAAGGCAAAACTCTCGTGCTTAGGAGGGTGCTTAGTGTTCGGCATCAGACTAAAATGTTAAACCAACGAGAGAACTTATTCCATACGCGATGTTTGGTTTGTGGTAAAGTTTGTAGCTTGATCATTAATGGAGGGAGTTGCACCAATGTTGCTAGTTTCGATATGGTTAGAAAATTAGGGTTAACGATTCTAAAGCATTCAGAACTGTATCATTCGCAGTGGTTCAATGGTAGTGGGGAAGCTAGCGTGATCAAACAAATGCTACTATCTTTCTCCATTGGACGGTATGAGGACGAGGTTCTTTGTGATGTACTACCTATACAAGCGAGTCACGTTCTACTTAGGAGATCGTGGAAATTTGATTATCAACCTAACCACGACGGATACACAAATAAGTACTCGTTCAAGTTCAAAGGGCAAAATTTCATTCTTGAACTAACGAGTCCACAAGAAATTTACTTGGACCACATTCAAGCCTTGAAATAAAGATTGGGTTCAGGTAGTGAGGACAAAAAAATAAAAAGGGACAAGAAGCTAAAAAGAAAGGAGATATTGGCACATTGGAGAGTGAAAACACAAGTGAGCAAAAGAATGAGAGTTGTGTAGGACAGAAAAGTGTAAGGAGGGAAAACAAGAGAGAAATGAGAGAAAAGAAGGTGAGTTTATATGCGTGTGAAAAGGACTTAAGGAGAGCATATGGAGTGAAGAGAGAGTTGATTGTGATTAGACATAGGGATTGTTTTCTTTCGGATACTAACCTATTGATGAATCTTTGCCCAGTGTTTTTAAATCTCGTTTGTAGGAATATGAGGATGTTTTCTCAGAGGAGATGACGAACGGGCTGCCTCCTTTGCGAGGTATAGAGCATCAAATCTACTTTATCCCAGGAGCACAAATTCCAAATAGGCCAGCCTATAGGAGTAATCCAAAGGAAATGAAGGAGCTTCAATGACAAGTAGATGAATGCTTGCAAAGGGGCACGTGCGTGAAAATCTTAGTCCTTGTGCTATTTCAGTTCTACTGGGGCCGAAGAAGAATGGATCTTGGCGCATGTGTGTAGACTATTGAGCTGTCAATAAGAACATGGTAAAGTATTGGCATCCTATTCCTCAAATTGATGATATGTTGGATGTGTTGTGTGGTGCATGTGTTTTTACAATAATTGATATGAAAAGTGTTTATCATCAAATTTGTATGAAACCTAGGGATGAATGGAAAACTACATTTAAGACTAAATATGGTTTATATGAGTGGTTAGTTATGCCATTTGGTTTATCTAATGCATTGAGTACCTTCATGAGATTAATGAACCATGTCTTGCGTGATTACTTGGGTAAATTTGTTGTTGAGTATTTTGATGATATACTTGTGTATAACATTACTTTGAATGATCATGTGGAGCATATGTGTTGTGTGCTTGATACTTTGAGATGAGAGAAGTTGTTTGCAAACCTTAAGAAGTATACTTTTTTCATTGATAAATTGATATTCTTGGGGTTTTTTATGAGCTCGAAGGGAATTGAGGTAGATGAGGAGAAGGTGAAGGCCATTTGAGTTTGGCCAACACCAAAGAGTGTTTCGGATGTAAGGAGCTTTCATGGCTTAGCTAGTTTTTACCGACAGTTTGTGAAAGACTTCTCCACCATTGCTGCTCCTTTAACTGAAATTGTCAAAAAGGAGAAGGGATTTAGTTGGGTTGTGTTTGCCTAATTTTGATAAAGCATCTGTGTTGTGTTTGCCTAATTTTGATAAAGCTTTTGAAGTAGAATGTGATGCCTCTGAGATTGGTATAGGTGCTATCTTAATGCGGGAAAGCAGGCTTATTGCATACTTCAGTGAGAAATTAAGTGGAGCGTAACTCAATTATCTAACGTATGATAAAGAACTTTACACAGTGGTGTGAGCTTTGGAAACATGACAACATTATTTTCAACCAAAGGAATTTGTCATCAAAACTGATCATGAGATCTTAAGTACTTGAAAGGAAAAAGTAGATTGAGAAAGCGACATGCAACTTGGGTAGGGTTCTTAGAAACCTTTCCATACGTGTTGCACTATAAGCAAGGTAAGGAGAATGTGGTCGTTGATGCTTTATCGCGCAGGTATTCCTTAATCTCAACTCTTACTTCAAAACTTTTAGGGTTTGAGCATCTTAAGGAATTGTATGCCAATGATGTGGACTTTGCTAGTGTTTATGTCGCTTGTGAACATGGTGCTTTTGAGAAATACTTTAGGTATGATGGTTATTTATATTTCCAGAATTGTTTATATGTGCCTAATTGTTCATTGAGTGAATTATTTGTGCTTGAAGCCCACGGTGGAGGACTTTTGGGGCACTTTGGTGTCGCTAAGACCTTGGACATATTGCATGAGCATTTTTATTGGCCGGAATGTGAAAGGATATAAAACACATTTGTGCCCATTGTATTACTTATAAGTAAGATAAATCGACCACTAAACCTCACGACCTATACACGCCCTTACCTATACCTAGTCACCCTTAGATGGACATTTCTATGGACTTTGTTGTAGGGTTTCCGAAGACAAAAAGGGGTGTAGATAGTGTTTTTGTTGTTGTGGACAGATTTATTAAGATGGCTCACTTTATTTCTTGCAAAAAAACTGATGATGCTATACATATTGTCAATTTTTTCTTTAAAGAAGTTGTGAGATTGCATGGTATTCCTAGGTCAATAGTTTTGGATAGGAACACCAAGTTTTTGGGTCATTTTTGGCGTGTTTTGTGGGAAAATTTGGGAACAAAATTGTTTTTTTCTACTACTTGTAACCCACAAACCGATGGGCAAATGGAAGTTGTGAATAGAACGTTAGAGAGTTTGTTGCGTGCTGCGATAGGAAAAATTTTGAAAATGTGGTCTAATTGCTTGTCGTTTATTGAGTTCGCTTATAATCTTAATGTGCATTCTACTACCAGTTATTCTCTTTTTGAAATTGTTTATGACTTTAACACTTTAACTGTATTGGATATGGTGCCTTTAACTTTGTCTGAGTTAACTAGCCTAGATGGACAGAGGAAAGTCAAGTTGGTTCAAAAGTTGCACGAGAAGGCTAGGCAACATATGGAGCACAAGAATGAGGTTTATGCACGCCAAGCCAACAGAGGATGCAAGGAGGTGATCTTTGAACTGAGCGATTGGGTTTGGCTTCATCTTCGTAAGGAGAGGTTTCCTAACCATAGACGGTCCAAGCTTGATCCGCAAGGAGATGGTCCTTTTCAAGTATTGGAAAGGATCAATAATAACGCCTATAAAATTGAATTGCCCGATGAGTACAACGTGTCCGCTATTTTTAATGTTGCTGACTTGTCTCCATTTTCTATGGATGCAGATTCAAGGATGAATCTTTCTAACAAAGGAGGGGCTAATGTGAGCAAGGATGCACATGAAAAATATATCAACAAACACTAAGATCAACACGATGCTAATCGAGACTTGATGTTACCTCTTAGTCTCGCAAGTTAGACTAGGCTTAAAAGATTCAAGGCCATGTTAAATTCATTCGTGGCTCACGTGGTTGATAATGGACTATGCAATAATCAAGATTCTCGCTCACAGCTTCAGTTTGTCAGTTTGAGCTAAGTTCTGGGCCCAAACAGCCCTTGACAGGTGCGTTCGCTAGCGCCCAGCAAGCAAGACGTCAGGCGCACCACCTAGTCTCTTTTGCTTTGGGTTTTTTTCCTACTATTTTTAAGTCGATTCAGACAGTATTATTTTACCTATTTAGGCCTAGGATGTTGGTCCACCTTCAAATTATTTTGGCAACTATTTACATTAGTTTTAGGGTTAGACTTTGATAATTTGAGAGCTTTGTGAGGAATTTCTTCATGTTGTTACTATTCCATAAACCCTAACACTACTTATCAATTAATCTCAATTTTGGCATATAGTTTTGGTTCAATTTTATTGGTTTACTAAGTAGTCTAGGTTGCTTGGACAATTGCGATCCTTAAGGTCTAGAAAAGTATCGAAAACCTTATCTATCTAGTTTATTTAAAGGCTGCCAAATCATATCAAGACTAATCTCCTTTCGTGCGTGCATCACATTTGTAATTGTATGCTTCCTTGTACCTTCCCTCAATTGCTTATCTTCTTTGAACTTCATTCCAATTTCAATCTTAAAATTAGTCATTTCAACTTTTGGATTAAAACCAATGTATTTCTTCTTTGGTATCAATGCTTCATCATCACTAGGAGCTACTGACTGAATTTTATCATCACTGTCATCATAATCACTATTTCCACAATGCAAGCTTCCTTCTTCTCTTTTAGTATCTTTGAAATGATCACCAACTTCATTGAAATTCTTTCTACTAACACTAACACCATCGACAACATTGTTGCATTCAAACCTACTTTGTAAAGTCTTCCCACATCTCTTCCCATTTGTTCTGACAAAAACATAATCTTTATCATCAACTCCAAAGAACTCCTCATAAACTAAATCATCTCTAGAATCATTATCCTAGATAACAATGAAGTCCTAATCTTGCTCCAATTCAACTTGGAGTAACCCCTCGTTTTGCTTCAATTCATCATTAGAGTTTGACTCCTCCCCATCTGTTGTAGGATTCTCATTACCATAATCATAATATATTTCAACATTTTGATAATTCAATTCTTCCATTTTTTGGAGCATATCTAACATGTCCTTGTCATGCTCTAAGCTTAACTCCATTAAGCTTCTAATGGACTCGTGTGGAAATTTGTAAAACATAGAGATTACTCTATGTCCTTTATCTTCAAAATCCCTTTTAAAATTAGCATGCTTAGTTCATCAATATCCATATACTTTTTTCTTTTTATCTTACCCCCAACATATTTATTTTCCAACCTTTCCAATACTCCACCATAATGAAATTCAAAATTTACCGACAAAGTGTGACTAAATACAAAATGATAAATATTCCAAGATTTTACCAAAAAAAGACAAATATTCCAAGAAGAAAAAAAGAAGGCAACAACTAAAAAATCTCAAATTGGGAAAATTAAAAAGCCTACAGAAAATTAAATCATACTTAACATCACCATTTTTAGTCCATATCTTCTAGTCTTAAAGTACTTCAATTCTACATACTTTGCATTGTCTACATTCTTTGTGTTCTTACATCTAAGTAATCTCTATTTGCATTGTCTATAAGAAGAATCACTTTCTCATTTAGGTACAAAAATAGCTTCTATAATTCTTCTTTGTTACATTCATTATATGTGGCTACCTCACCATATTATGTCATCTTGTTTAGTTGGTGACAAGTAATTATTTAGTTATTTATGGACTATATTTTTGTTTAAGAGAATAGGAAAATAAAAAAACATATTATCCAATCTCTCCTCTTGATTATAAAACACACAGGTTTTAGTTATGTTTAAAATTTTCTATAAGAAAGCTCATGTAAGTAGCATGTTATCTACGAAGTAAATATCAATCTCATATTAGACTAAGGAAACTACTCAAGTTTAGATCAAAGTATTATATGATGAAATTGAATAACAACCTTTAGCATGAAGAATTAAAATAGCTTCTATATGTTTATTTAGATTCCATATAACTGAATCCCCTTTCTCTGAACAACATGTATTTAAAATCATATTGATGATAGGTTTATCCATATGTTACTTACATGAAATTTTCTTAGTATTTTTGGTTTAAGAGAATAAATAGCTAATAAGAAAATATAAAATAGTTATTCAATTTGAACTTGTTGATAAAGTTTCATTATTGACTAAGATTTCCTCAGTGGACTACATTAATCCTTTTAACTCCAACATTACGTTTCAGACTTTCCAAGTTATAAGGTAAGTAGGTTTCTAACACCTTCCAACTATAAATTTTGATATAATAATTCTTTTTAACAGTCATACTGAAGTATGTTAGCAGTTGGGTCACTCAACACCATTTAAATTTCCTTTTATACGGGAATTATTTTTCACCAAATGTATGGAAATGAGCATATATATAATGAAATTAAGAATTGAAAATTTGGAAGTAAAAGAATATCTAAAAACTTATTTTATTCCAAACAATTCCAACATGGTTCCAATTTTGTCCTATTTTACCAAGAATATGTTCCTATTTGTTGTTTTACACACCAACTTAGAGGAGGAAAATAGGAGACATAATTAAACATTAAACATCATCTACACCTTCTTGCAGAACATGAAACATTGTCAGAGGACAAAAGAAGACAATGAAATCTTAATCAAGAAATAAAAACCAAATCTTCATGTGACTTACTGTCAAGAAGGGCAAAATCATAATTCTGGTGATGCCATGCGAAAAGGGCTGAGAGCAGGGAAAAATGACCTTCTGGTGATGGGAGAAGCTAAAGAAGAAGATTGAGAATGATGAGTGAGAGCAAACTTAGGAAAGGTTACAGATTGAGAACGACGGGTAAAAGTGATTTCATGCATGAGTGAGAGAAAAGTTAGGGATTTGAGGCTATAGTTGGAGAACGACGACCAAGTTAGTGAGATTCTCTTAGTTTTTTTTTTAAACTTCATTTTACTATCATCAAGAAGGCACATCGTTTCACCAATCAAATTGACATCTCCTAATGAAACTGACATGTCTAAATAGTTAGGGTCCATTGACACTTGGAAGTGCCACATCAACAAAGATAATTGTGGGACTAACGTTGGCTAGATTTGAAAAAAATTGAAAGTTTAAGAATTTTATTACTACTTTTTAAATTTTAGGCAATAATAAAAAATTTGAGAAAATTTTGGGCTTTTTTTGGGTAATTAACCCTAATCTAAATGAATTGATGGAAGCCTTATAAAGCCAAAAACTTGAAAGCTCTTTGTAACGCTGGACTTTCTAAGCCCTTTGGTGATTGCTCTATATTTGGAGATACTACTATATATTAATATATACATGGTTGTATATGAGTTCAAAGATGAATTTGAATCTTTTTGGTACTTATGCCAATGATTTATAATGTTATATTCCCTTACATGAACTTAGAGTTCATCGGTAAGCGAAATCATGGAGATTTCTGACATATAAGCTTTTAAGTGTGAATGGTACATCAAAGTCGAGTCACCTTATCGACACCTTTCTATAGGACTCGCAGGTGATTCCACACCTAGGGTTTGGGGTCATCACCTATGGTCATGACGCTCTTGTTAACTATATTCCGAACTCACCACGACTGAAAGTCGAGCCAACACTGAGTATCAACGGGTGTGCACATTAGTTTGGCCAACTAGTGGTGTTACATATGATTATTTTGGCTTATCCTGATATTGATTTTCCTATCTTTTTTTATTTATACATATGACGTTTTTATACTTTTGTGTACTAGAACTAGAACCTATATTCACTGGATGAGTGAGTTAATAGGCTAGGCCTATATGGTTCCTAACCAGTATATGTTGAGTCGTAGGCTGGGCCAATATGTTTTTATGTGATGTATATTCATTTCATAGGCTATCTACACCGTCTTGGTATGAATTGAATTTTGTTTGTGATATTTTTTTTTTGGCTCACTGAGTACCTAATGTACTCACCCCCTCCGCTTTCCAACCATACAGGTTAATTTAGTGAGTTTGAAGCTCTGAGTGGATCATGCAATCTTTTGACAGTTTCAGGGTATTACTGCATATGGGTAGTTTCCTATTTTGTACTTTTATGGTCTAGTGGCTCATGAACTGAGTTTATGTAACTGAGTTTATGTAAATACACTTTATGATTTTGTAAGTTAACTTTTGATTGCCCTGTGTTTTATAAATGAGTTTATGTATGAATCTTTTGATACTGTTATTGAGATTGCCTTGATTGGACTTTAAAGTCCTAAAGTTATGGTTGGATGTGAGTACAGAAGTGTGTTTGAATTTATTTACACCTTTTTGGGATTTTTAAAACATAGCTATTGTGCTGCCTAAATTTAAAAAAAAGAGAAAAAAGATATTTAATTAGCCTTGCAAAGTCGGATTAAGGATACCGTTAGTGTCCTTAGCCCGGTTATGCGACGGTTGTCATTAGGCCCATTATTGGATCGGAAAAAGAAAGCATGCTATATTTGGAGAAATGGTAGATTTCAAAACTTTCAAGAAATCATTTTTC
>JANSVA010000009.1:5505604-5526162 GCA_025504915.1 Erythroxylum reticulatum | reverse complement strand
TTTATTAATAATAAATATTTTCATTACAAAAGTAACTGGAAGAAAATTAAGTTATATGTAAATACACTTGCTTTCCAAGACATTATATTTACATAACTCCAACACTTAAATGATGTTATAATTCAAGAAATGAGTTGTTTGATATCAACACATATGAATTTGGAAAGTATGAGTTGTTAGCAATATAAGGATGATTTTATAAACATAAGTTGTGATGAATGAGTGAGTATGATTTGTGTATAAGGTTGCATACCTGGGATAGTCAATTGAGCATGTATTGAACATAAAACATAAACATTTGTAAGATTGAGCATTTCTTTGATTAAATAAGTTAGTAATGTGTAAATATGCGTGTATTGTATGATATAGAAGTACAAATTCACCGACAACATCCAGACATTGCTGGATCGTCAAGGCAATAGCTAATCTGGAGTAAACTATGAGTAACCTAGATATGTGATCTCAATTAGATATGTTCTTCTATTTAACTTGTTTTCGTTTAATCCTTATATCTATATATATTGAAATGATTTTTATATGATTGTGATATTGATGATTCCAGACAATTGATTGCCTAAGGAGTTCAATATTTGGGACTATATTGGGAGTGCTAACTATGTATATGTGAATGTGGGAAATAAATGCTCAACTGAATATTGAATGTCAGATTTGGGTCCGACGAATGTGATAAATGACTATGTACACTAGATGAAGTCACTACTAGAATATTATATGAAATGATGTATGTCATGACATTGATATATATGATCAGATAAAGGAGTTGTGACCAAAGCGAACAAAGTGAAAAAGAAGCTTAAAGCTTAGAAATGTGCGCACAGAAACATAGGCTCAACAATTAATGAGCCCAATATCCACAATGGGTATGAGAAAACATTTAAAATGAGCTCAATATCCCCAAAGATATGGGACAATTAAATAGGCACTCAGTTATAAATAAAGTAGAGTCATATGTGTATTTTCATATATATATATCTGTATGAATTGTTGTGAGGAATTTACTAAATTGTGTTAAAATAGTAATATAAAATGTTTATGTTCCCAATGTGTTTTGTTAAAATGTAAGATACATATATTGTGATTTGGTAGACAATTAAATGATGTGATAATTGGGATTTGATTTTAAATAATATGATATGTGTGATAACTTGGATTATATGTGTTTGCAATATTGTTTCCTGACTTAAGTGAACAAATCGATGATGGTTCAATCACTAAGCTTGCAAACTCATTAGAAGTGCATCGTTGATTTTCACGTACTGGAACAACCTAGTTTCTAAGACAATCTAGTAGCAACCTAACATTGTTGATTTTGGAACCAAGAATGGCTCAAAGGTATGGTCAGCTGATACTGAAGCATCTAGATAGAATATTTTGGTACAATACCTAGTTTTATGTTGTACATATTGTATAGAGTTGCAAACTTTGATATGTCATGTATTGTATAAACAAGAGTTATGAGTGTAATAACACAATGGATATTTATGTTTATGAATCAAATGCAAGGAATGTAATGACAATGTATGCTTATGTTCATGAATGAAATGAGAGAACTTAGTTTTCTTAAATGTTTATGTTCTATATGATGCCTCGATAAGTGACATGACTGCTCTAACATGCCACTTCTATGGGGTTTAAGCTCAAATGTTCTCTAGAATGTCAGGTATGTTCTCTGTGGAAGTGGGATGTTACAGATTGGGCATTGAAGCTTGATGATATTCTATAGGCATATCAAACTGCCTTAAAAACACCCATTGGTACAATACTCTTCTGACTTATTTATAAGTAAACTTATCATTTACTTAAGGACTTGGAACCTAAGGCATATAGGTGATTAAGACACTAAATTTTGATTGGAATATAACCGGTGAAGAGAGACTACTACAACTAAATAAATTAGAAGAGCTAAGATTTAATGCTTATGAGAATGCTAAGTTGTATAAAGAAAAATTCAAAAGATGGAATGATTTACATAATCAAGAAGAAGGATTTCAAAATTGGAGGTGCAATTTTTTTATTTAACTTAAAGTTGAAATTGTTTTTGGAAAAGTTCAAGTAACTTTAGAGTGGTTTTTTTAAGGTAACTCAGGTTTTCAAACATGGAGCTTTAAAATTGGAGAATAATGAAAAGGAAATATTAAAGGTTAATGGTCATTGATGCAATCCATATTTTGAAGGAGTATCTTCATATAAAAGGGGAGTAGTTTCCTTCCTTTATTTTGGTTTGGAAAAACTGAGCTGAAATGATCAAGATGATGATCTTAAAATTAACATGTTATGTTTTAGATAGATTTTTCATAAATTCTTTTATGTTTTTTTATTTATGATTTTTGAGTGAGTTAGATTGATGGATGTTTATGGCTTGAAGGGTGTCAAATGGTTAGGGAAAATATCTAGGTGGTACATAATCATGCAACATTAGAGGCGATACCCTCTATCTCGATCATGCACAGGGTACCTTTCAACTTTGTGTCACAATCGTACATAACATCTATAATCATGACAAAGTCCTTTCCACCCAAATGATGTACGATTATATAAACATCTTTATTTAAAACCCCCAAAACCTAGCCTATTTAAATGGTTCTTTCTCCTTTCTTCTTCCTCTCACCTCTTCTCTTTTTGGTTGGCAGCCCCATTTTTTCATATATTTTCACTCAGTTTTCAAGCAAACTTTACCTTTCTTTCATTTTTTCTTCTATTTTTTACATAGCTACCATTTAGATCTAGTGATTTTTAAACTTAAAGATGTCTTTTTTCCTGGGTTTGACAGCAGATCCTTTTGTAGTTCTCTGCCACATTTTTGGTGCTCTGTTATGGTTATTTTGTAGGTTTTCATAAAGAATATGGCACTAAGAGTGATGCAACTCATAAAAAGGTCTAAACCAAAAGTACAAAAAAAGGTATCTAGCAGCAGTGCACATGATTTGGCTACAAATTTTGGAGCCCTATTCTCGATATTCTCACAAGAAGAAGGTGAAAAGTTCCAAAAACTCTATTCTAAAATTATTATTGCACCTTGTTACTTTAATTTCAAAATTTTGGAAGAATTAGGGTTAAAATAAAAAGTTGAATGATTAAGTGCTATAATTAATTAGGAAAATTTTATTCATTGTGAGTATGATGTATATGAAGAATTGTCCTTATAAGTCTTTATTACGAAGTTATCAGTCTAGGAAGTTAGATAATTTTTTGTTATATTAAGAGGGAACCCATGTAACTTGGATTATTATAGGAGGAAATATTTGGATTCACTAGAACTAAGATTTTTTAATCATATAACAATTTCCCATAACACTACATATTGGAAGAAATTGACTGGATTTTGAACCTCATAATGCACCTAATAATGCCATTAGGATTCTAAAACATTTGTCATTGCATAAATTCATGTGTCATGATTTTTTTTCTAAGAGTCAAAGTAACTAATGTTTCAAAAAGTTTTATCTTACTTTGGTTTATAGAGAACAAAGTTAAGGTTTGAACATTCAGTCATATCTTCCAAACAATAGTTATTTCCATTATAAAAAAGAGTAGCAATCGGGTGGTTTGACATGTGTAAGTTTTAGTAAACCCTCGATAATCCACAAGCGCACGGTTCTTTAGCGTAGTACTTAAGATGTCGATCCTACGAGGAGGGATAATCAAATAATAAAATCTAAGACTAGAAAACAATACAAAAATTCAAATTGGATGAAACTAAAAATGAGAAATTAATTTAATTAATCAAATCAAATTAAAAATCAATCACGGAAATAATAATTACTAAGCAATTGCAACACACCCAAGAATCAACATACATAAATTACTAATTGAGAGGAAGGGAATTTTACCTATCCTTAATGCCGGTATGAATTACTGGATTATTGGTTCTAGACCATCCTAAGGTTGATTACTCTTTCTCGAGTTATAACTTAATCAGAGTATGGAAGTTGCAATCTCTCAATTAACAACCTATCCAAAACCGTAATTAACTTGAAGTTCTCTAATAAATTATTGGAAACCTATGCAAGATCTCTCTTCACACAATTTACCAATTTGATTTAATTTTAATTCTATTAAATCACCTAACTCTCATTAGCTCAATTTAATCGTTTTTTCTCGGATTCACCCTCTCAGTTTATTATCGAATTATGCAATCACATAATTAAATCACAATAAATCCAAATAATACATAACAATCAGATTTCATTAATTCAAAGATAAAACTCCGAAGGTGATTTTAGAACATCCTCAACATTTAAGATCCTATCATCAAACTGCTATTCCAATTCTATATAATAATAAAACTGAAAATAAATAGGAAATACAATCTGAACGAATGATGGGAGGCAGTGACGTCGAAAAACTCCTGATCCAAAAAGTACGTCGAGATAGCTTCTTCTCCTCGTCTCTCTTCCTTCTTCTCTTCCTCAATCTCTCAATGAATTCTCCCTAGGGTTTCTTCGGTATGGTTGATGCCAAAAGCTCACCCTCTACCTCTTTTCTTATTCTTTTTATATTCTCTTATGTTCTAAGCAGCTCTAGGGTTTTCTCGAGGTCTGAAAGGTCCAAAAAATCTCTCAAAACTTGACATTCTTGAGTGTCTACATGTTTGCCTAATGCAAGCCACAATCGTGGCCTATATCTAAGACTTCGGTCACGATAGTGGTGGGCCATTGTTTTGGCCTGAATGTCTTCCAAAACTCCTCCGTTCTTCAATACTGACCCTGAAACACTAGCAAAAACATCAAGATACCTCAAAAATATAATATTTAAGCTCAAAAGCTTGTACTAACCCATAAAATACTTAAAACACAAATAATGAACAAACTAACACAAATCTAACCTAAACAGATACTAAATGATCGAATTACCATCTAAACACATATCAAACTATGCCCTAAAACATGATACAATTTGCATTTATCAATATCCCCATAATGAGAATGGCTTCAACATTATGAAATAAATTTAACTTTAAACACAATCATTCAAGTTATTTCAAATCATTAACATGCAAAATCTTCATCTAGAGGCTTTGGACTAAACATATATATTAATCAAAACCTAGATGTCAAGTTATTCACCCTTTTCAATTGTACAGACGCATTAATAATTCTTTGGTTATTCAAACTCTGTAACTACTCCTAAGTACATTTTCATGAAAAGTCAAGTTATTTACAAGTTCAATAGGTTTTATTAGAAAATTTTTTATTTACATTTTATTTAATTTTTGTAGACATGGACCCAGTCTTTTACTCGAAGGCAAGCATTGGTTATAAATGTCGATCTAGTTACTCGACTAAGTCATGTTTTTATTAAGTTGCTCGATTGAAATGTCATTATAGCCTTTTGATGTAGAGGCACATATTTGTGATGTGTGTCGATTCGGTTACTTAGCAACATCACGTTCTCAACTGGCTACTAGCTACTAGCTCTATTCATAACCCGAAGGCTAGCAGAATAGTTACTTTAATTAAAATTTATACAACTTATTTTTTTAACATAAAATTCTGCCTAACTTATTGCTTTAACTAATCATTCTCATGAAAATGTACTAATAATTCCACTTATTTGATTGTCTTAAAATTATAAATGAGTATGGAAAAATCCTAAGGTGAATGTACTAACATCGTATCCTAATTAACTAGCATATTTAAGCCTAAGTAACTTAGGTGACTAATTTCACAAGCTAATAAATCTTTGCAACCTAAAAAAATATGTTTAAGGGTAAATCTATCCAGTTAAGTCCTAGCCATTGATGCATTCACACAATTCACAATATGCAACATAAACACACTAACATAATAATATGCAAAATTCACAGTCAAAGCAAAACACACAACCCTTCCCACACTTTAACAACACATTGTCCTTAATGTGAGAAGGATACATACAAGCACATAAGGGGGAAGGATACGATATATGGAAGGAAATAGAACAAAATACTATCAAAAATGAAAAGGAAAGGGTTAGAACATGAAACCATTATAGTGATTGAAGTGGTGATGTGTCGCAGGTAGAGACCAAATGCACTTGATGCTCAGGATTGTTGTCTTATCTTAGAATTGTTCGAAGAGTGTAAGAGAATTAGAAATTTCAGATCATTTCAAATCATTAAAATTTTATTTAAAAGTCAAAACAAATCTAACTAAACACAACAATTTAAATATAACTACTGAACGTGCTTATTTATGGTCATTAGCTTGATCTAATTTCATTGGAAACTCAATCAGGATCAATTCTAGGTTGTGAATAGAAGCAACATAATTTTTGGTTACTCGATCAAATTACTCTTCCAATCTCTTCTAGTTCTCTTCCATGTATATTAGCTTATCTATGATTTTGTCCATTTTGGAATCCCATAAACTAGACTCATCTTGCTGAAATTCAAATATGTCTTAATGTACCATGTGAGTACTTTCATTGTTAGACTAATAGAAATCTAGGTGATTCTACCATCCTGAAGTGTACAGGTTCATATGATGATTTCTCTAACTAAATTAAGGCTTATTGAAATTCGTAAGAGCCCTTTACTCCCTATAATATACATCCTCTATGATTGATCTTTTTATCTCTTGTTAGCATTCAAATCTTGAGATTCCCCATTGTTGTCTGGTGATGTCCAAGTTGACATGTTGTCTACTTTATGCTCATTTTTTTCACAAAAGAAGGTAAAAAAACCTTAGACTATAAGAATTAAACTAATCGCCTCCCTGACAATGGCACCAAAAAACTTGATCAGGTGGGTTGATGTTTGTAAGTATTAATAAATAAGCCTTGATAATCTGCAAGCACACATTTTGTTAGCGTAGTACCTAAGGTGTCAATCTCACGATGAGGGATAATCTAATCCTAAAATCTAAGGCCATAAAATAATACAAAAATTTAAATTGCATGAAACTAAAAATGAGAAATTAATTCAATCGATCAATTCAAATTAAGAATCAATAATGGAAATACTAATTACTAAAAAATTTCAACACACCCAAGAATCAACCTAAAGAAATTACCAAATGAGAGAAAGGGAATTTTACCTACATTTAATGCTAACCTAACTTATTATGAATTACTGGAATATTGGTTTTAAACGATCCTAAGGTTGATTACTCTCTCTTGAGTTATAACCATTAAACTTAAATCATAAACCCTAATCAGATTATGAATGTTGCAATTTCTCAATTAACAGCCCATCTAAAACCCTAATTAGCTATGAAGTTCTCTAATAAACTACCAGAAACCTATGCAAGATCTCTCTTCACACAATTTACCAATTTGATTTAATTCTAATTCTATTAAATCACCTAACTCTCATTAGTCCAATTTAGTCATTTTTTATTTGATTCACCCTCTTAGTTTATTATCGAATTATGCAATCACAGAATTAAGTCACAATAAATCAAAATAACACATAAACAATTAGATTTCATTAATTCAAAGATAAAACTCTGAAGATGAGTTTAAAACATTCTCAACATTCAAGATCCTATCATCAAACTATTATTCCAATCTTATATAATAATAAAACTAAAAATAAACAAGAAATACTTTTTGAACAGATGATAGGAGACAGCGATGTCAGGAAACTCTTGAGTCGAGAAGTATGTCTAGTTAGCTTCTTCTCCTCTTCTGTCTTCCTTCTTCTCTTCCTTTATCTCTCGATGAATTCTCTCTATGGTTGATGCAAAAAGCTTAATCTCTGCCTCTTTTCTTGTTATTTTTATATCCTTTTATGTTCTGACCAGCTCTGGGTTTTTTCGAGTTCTGAAAGGCCTAAAAAATCCCTCAAAACTTGACGTTCTTAAGTGTCTGCATGTTAGCCCGACACAAGCCACAACCATGCCCCTACAGGCCACGATCGTAGGTTGTTATTTCAAACAAATGTCTTCCAAAACTACTCCGTTCTTCAATATTGACCCTGAAACACCAGCAAACACATCAAGGTATCTCAAAAATATAATATTTAAGTTCGAAAGCTTGTAATAACCCGTAAAACACTTAAAATAAATAATTAACAATCTGACACAATTCTAACCTAAAAACATACTAAGTGATTGAATTAACTACTAAAAATATATCAAACTATGGCCTAAAACATTAAACAATTTACACTTATCAAGTACCTATTTAGGCATGAAATTTTTAGCAACTAGTTCGGCTTAGTACCATGATGTTGTTGTTAATAGAATAACCCTTGTTTTCCCTAAAATGTTTAATAATATATATTTGAGGAGGAAAAAAAATCTTAGTGTCCTATGATATAGAAATATGAGATCTAAGCACTAAATTTGCAATTAAGCAAGGATCGGACAAGCGAGATCTAGCTCAACTCTGCAACAATAACATCAAGAGGTAACATCGATTGAAGAATTTGGCAAAAAAGAAGAAGGCTGGGAGACAGTTCTTAGCAAATTGCAAGAGAGCAACAAAAGACTAGATAGAAGAGTGGATGTCATAGAGGCATAACTGGAGGAGCTAGTGCACCAACAGTGCTACCAAATAAGGAAACTACTAATGTGATTTGTAATGCAAGACGTCCAAGTCCTTTTTTAGATGTTATCACCGCTACAATCCCTAGAAGTATTCTTGCCCTTATTTTCTATTTCTTTTATTTTTTTCATTTTGATTGTGATTTAGTAATGTTTTGTTTCCATATTTAGGATAATATGTTGTTCAAGTGTGTAGATGTATATGTTTTTACATTTTCAATTTTACATGACTGTGTATTTGCATTATATGTATTTTTTGTTTATATTAGCATTGTGTAACTTTTTGAATGATTTTCACATTGTGGGAATGTGTCAATGGCATGAAATTGAAAGGAATAAGCTTAGCTATATACATGATCACTTAAATTGTGAGGTAACATTAACTTATAAAGTTAGTGTTTTGAGTTTCTTTGAAGTGAATAAGCATGTCGATTAGCATATTGTATATATTCTTTCATTTCAATGAAACATGTTTGGATGCGCTTATAATTAAATTTGTTTAATTTGATAGGCATCATTAGTAGCTTTTCATAGAAATGGACTGACTAAGAAGAAATGTAGATTATGAAATAAATAAATAATGTATTAAATAAATTTTCTATTCCTCTGGCCCTTTTTAAAGAGTTAAGAATAGAGTTGGTAGCCAATTTTGAGTTGTGATATAGTTGTGTAACATAGGGACATTCATAAAAAAATGTTTGTCTTTGCGTTGAAAGGACAAAATATTAATAAGGTGTTAATATTTTGGTTGATAAATTTATTTAAATCAAAGCACTTAGATATGAATGGAATAAGTTAGTGTGTTGGAAATTTTTGAGCGATTGATGTTATGGGTAAGTTCATATCATGAGATTTGACTCTATTGTACCATTATTACATTGTTTCATGATTATATGATAATGTGTTCTCTTTTTCTTTTCTTTTTTGTAGTTTTAGTTTTGCTTGGGGACAAGCTAAAGTTTAAGTGTGGGAAATTTGGTAGCTGTAAATTATAGTGTGTTTTCTAAATTGTAGAATGTCTTTTTAAGTATTTTTTTAGGTGATAACCATATTTTTAGGATTTAGATTTATGATTTTGTTAGTGTTTTATGTGTTTTGTTTAATTTTTTTATTAGGGCAAGAATGTGATCTTAATTGTATGTTTTAGGGGATGTTTAAAATGTTTGATGATGAGTAGAGATAGGAAACTTGAAGACAAGGTGAAGAAGGAGATGGAGAACAAGATGGGTCATGATCGTACACCTATACAATCGTGTATAAGCATAGTAGGAGTTTTAGTGAAGTCTTTACCATGATCATACAAGATCATGATAGAGAGGATGTGTAGGAAGCTATGCACGATCTTGAAAATGGTAGATTTCCATATTGCAAGATTTGTATATTTTTTATGAATTGGAACAAAAACAAGTGGAGAAACTTTAAAAAGAACCCTATGAGGAACAAAAGGATAAAAAGGAAAAGAAAAACATCAAAGAGGCAGTTAGAAACTCAAAAAAGGAGATAAATTAGTGAAAATTCCTAAAGAACACAAGCTGCATAATTATCCAGCACAAAGCAAAAGAAGAGAAGACATTAATAATTTAAACCTCTACTCTTTAAATTTCTTTTCTTTCTTTATTTTTGAATGTTGATGAGGAATCAATTAGGATCTATGTTGGATATGGATTGCTAAACTTCCTTTAGGGATTATTCTTGAATTATTTGTTAAACTTTTACATTATTGATTTAATAAAATATCTGTATTGTGTAATATAGTGAGAGCGGGTACCATAATGGACATATAAAAATCAAATTAATAGGTAATTGAAGAAAGATCTTAATAGTTTGTTAGTTACCTATAAGATTACTTCAAATCTAATTAGATGGTTAGAAAAACTTTGATAGATTAAAAGGTCACAATTCAATTCCTATATATTTTAATTAGGATTACTTAGTTAGATCTCAAGTGAGAGTAATTATAACTATTGGATATATAGGGTCGAGTAGTGTTAAATCAAGAAGGTGAAGTGAAAACAAATAAGAATATAAGTAATTCCTAATTTTTCATCATTAACTAATCAACTATTTTACTACTACTTGTTCATTTATTCAATTATTCAATTTATTTATTTTACTTTATTTTATCATTATATTATCATATTGTTGACCTTAAACAAAGTATTACAAAAATTGTTAGGTGACTAATATAATCTTCATGGGAATGATACTTTTTATAATATATTTGTGGTATACATAAGTTAAAACTAAATCCCAACAAAATCCTTTCCAGAAAAAACCATCGAATCTTACTACTAAAATCTACCTTACTTTAATTTAAGGATAGCACAAATGAGTACAAAAAATATCACAACTCCTTAAAGACAATACCGATATTATATATATTCTATAAGCCAATATAAAAAATACCATCATCTATATCAACAAATGTCACCATTATTCAAATAAAATGGTAGTACTATATACTAAAAATAACATTAATTATAAAATAATTGACATAGCACTTTAAAGAAGCATTAGTAAAAATGCATCAACCATTATATAACTTATATAGTGAGTACATATTAACATTTTTCAATGAGTACATTATCTAACTTTTATAAAGTTAATCCTTTATCACAATCTTAGTTTTAATAGGAGAGAAAGTGGAGAGAAAAAAATATAAAGTACAATTCATAAGTGATTTTGTGGGTATATATTAGTTATCTTAAACTTAAATTTGATTTGGAATACATCTAATCAAATCACTTATCCACTCTATCTTAGGTTTTCCATCTTGGTCTTTTTCTTATCCATCATAGTTAAATTATAAGTTCTTAAATGAAAAATGGGTACAAAAAAATTCAAAGGAAGACACAAAGAAAAATCTTAATAAAATGCTAGTCTTTCAGAGTGGGTGGGATAAGAAGCTAGAACACAAGACACTGCTTATTGTAAGCACTCAAAAGGATTAGCATATTCCCTCTACTATAGGCAATTAAAAATGGAAGAGTCAAGAATGAAAATGAAGCGAAAATACAATTCATCAAATATTTTAAGATAAAATAAGAGAAAACAGACGAATTACGAAAAATCATACTATAAATCCTTACAAAAAGTAGCATGCCTCCATAAACAAAATAATACCACTCATTTCAAATAAGAACAATCTAGTCTATAAATTGTCAATATCATAAATAAGTGCAACAATATTATGACACCATTATAACAATACCAAACACTCATAATAAACAAATTAATGACATTTTTACTTTCATATTTCAATACCACTACTAAGTACAAAAAATACCTTAACTATATTAAAACAATGCCATAATTTTTTTAAAATTAAAGGAAATTTTCCAAAGAAATAATCAAGTGTTCCTTATATAGCTTTATACAAAAATTCCATGCTTATTTTGCCTTGCTAACTTGAAGAATTCAGTTGATCATCTATGTTAAATACAGATCAAGACACTTCTTAAACTAAAAAGTGAATTCGGGTGCATTATTTCCAAAAGACAACTTCACAGTCCCATGCCAAAGCTAATTATCTAATTACTTGAGTGCCTTATTACACTTATTAGATACTTGTTATGTTGCCCTAATCCTTAGGCATCTTGGAAGATTCCTTGTTAACAAATGTTCAATTTGTTCATTGAGCATTGGATGGATCTAGATAGTTAAGTCTTTTCCTTCACTAGGTTTGTATATTTAACTCCCCTAATTATCATTTCTTACTTGCTCTCTGTTCTAGTTCATTGTATATGCTTCTTTCCCTCACCCCTATGTTTACTTTACCTATTCATATTTAGATATGTTAATTCAACTTTTAATTCTTTGTTTCTCTCTCTGTGATCTTTAATAGTCTTTGATTGTCCATTAAGATTTTCTTGATCTATTATATGAGTTTGGTAGCTAGGGCATTCTTGTGTGTTTCAATATAGCTAAAATAATATATACATAGTTATTATTCCTTACATACAATGCAATACTATTATATAATAACAGATCCTCACAATAAACAAATTAATGGACTTTTATTTTAATATGTTAATACCACTACTAAATATAAATGGTACCATGACTTTCTTAAAACTATGCCATAATTCCTAATATACAATATCACACCTCCACATATAAAATATCATCATGAATTATAAATTTCATTTAAATTCTTTTTATATGAATGTGTTCATACATATGTTATTTTATAACTAATATTATATACAATTTCAAACATCCCTAAAATTGCATAAACAGAATATACTTTTTTATCCTTAAGAACTACAACTTTTTCTTAAGAGTCATATGTAGTTAACTTAAATCTATAATTACTATCAAATTAGTTTCTTTAAACCATGAATTTTATGAAATTGTGATATTAATTTCTTAAAGTACAAGATATTTTTGTTTCATTATATAACAAATATAAAAAAAAGAACTTTGATATACCTCTCCCTTATTTCTATATATAGTTAAATGGCTATTAAAATGACCATGTTCAAGTTAGCATTGTCTAAGCCGAATCCAAAAATTATCAAAAGAACAAACATGCTTGTGTATAAAATAGTGTACAGATGTTATGACTAATAGGTATAACAATATGTTTATGTTTTCTATCATATACTTATGCTCTATATAGCAACATTGGAAGGAACACCCTCCAATGGATGTTGTATAGAACTCTCTATCTTCTATAAAGAAATAAGGTATTCAACATGGTTGTATTTATGGACATGTGTAATCAATCAAGTGATACATAAATATGTATATGTTGATGGACTAAAAGTTAACATTAATTAAGACATTTATAAGTGTATAGAATAGCCTTTATATATAATTAATTTACATTTTAAGAAATATGCAATTAAAGAAAAATATGATTACAATTGTCATGTAATAATGAATAACATATTGTGCACATTCCTAAATAAATTGAACATACTACAAACTCAAATATACTCCTTTGATTCAAATCATTGAATGAAATTGAAGTACTTAAAATATGATACTATTTACATTAGTTTATTGTGTAGAAATGTCAAATATTTTCAATAATATTTCAATTTTCTTATTTTCAACCGATGCAAATTTTACTAATATGTCACATATATTAAATTTAATTCCATAATTTTAATGAAATTAAGTGAATTCTATAATGAATTTAATGAAATTTATCTAATACATCAAGGGTAAATTATTAACATTTGCATAAATATTTACACACTATAAAATTAAAGCACTAAAAATTCAAATATATTAATCCCTTTTATATCCATCTATAAATATGATTATTCTCTAAGCACATAAATAGGATTTAACATGCTCGCATTTAGGGATGTTTATAAATAATCCAATGCTATGCAAAATTATATATGTCAATGTACTAAAATTTCTTAAAATTATTTAGTGTGCTTAAATGTGGATAAATAGCCTTCATATATACCTATTTTACATTTAAATATTCATTTCAGTAATAAAGAATATGGTTTACATCATATAGAACTAATTGATATAAAATATACAATTTTTGGTTCTTCTATTCACAATACTAAGAACAAGTAGAAGAATATAATTTTGGTTGACATAAATTTTCTTTAACTCAAAACTTTTGATCTTCTTTTCATGTCCCACTGACCACAATATTAAATCCATCATCCTACATTTATTAATTAAATATATCATCTATTTTCTAGGATTTTTCATAGACATTAGTAAGATAGTATAAGTGGTTGAAGTTGAGCATATAACTAGTTCACATTTTAGGGGAAAAAAAGAAGATTTTTGTTAGACATATATACATCAGTAGTTTTATGCATTATCCATTCCCAATATTTATAACAGCCTAAACAATTAAACAGAATTAAATGGCTAATCATATTTCCAGCCCTTTCTGCATTATCATTACAACAATTATAAATTTTGCTCCTCAATCATGATCACCCCCATCGAGTATCGTTAAATAAGAAATTATATTTAATATCAATCATACAGTAATAATAAGGAAAAATGCATTCAATATGTGAATTTATTACTACTAATATGAATATTCAACGAATAACTTTTTTTCTTTATATTTCTTCTATTGGACCTCCTCTGCTCGAGATTTTAGCCTTCTTATTATTATTAATCCACGTGGTATAGAGACAAATGGGACCTTTAACCTAATGTCTTTTGGAATGGATTCAGTATGTCCAAAATAATCATCAGCATCCCCTAACTCAATTACATTTACACTTCTAAATTTTTTGTTTGCTTCTTCCAATATGTTATATAGCTAGTCATAATTTGGTTTACATTCAACAACGTAATCAAGAGCCTTATAAAAACTCAATTCTAATTTCCTTGTCATATTGACTCTAATATTTTCTTCCTATCAAATGTTTCCAAGCTTTTTTATACCACAAAAAACATGCTTATGCCATATCCTAACGAATAGATGTTAAATAATATTTTTAACTTCATCTTAATAAAAAGTTTGAACACATTTCAATATGCAACCCCCTTAAATTCAAATAATAAGTAGTTGTAATTGACTAATGTAGGTGACTCACTTAATGTAATTATATATAGCCTAAAAATATTATATCCTTTATCCATCTCTTCAACCTTGTATAACTTGTTATTCCTTTTAGTTTAACTTCTCCTCGCCTTACAATATATCAATCTTATTGGTCCTTATATAATATGAAATAAGGTACCAGTGTACATCTTTTAAAATTATTTCTCATAATAAATTACATTACCAACGATACATTACTCCCCACACAAAATTAATCAAACTCCATTTCATGCTCGAACCTTTTCTTCGATTACTTCTTTATGTTGCTCATCAAATTATCTCAATATACTACAAGCATACACATAGCCATGAAAGTAAGCATTCATCTATATACTATCAATGTTATCACCTAAAAATACCTTATAATAGATGCTAGAGACCACCTCATATCTTCATCAAATAGAAACCTAACTCGTAAATTATTTCCTAGGTCAAAATCTACAAACAGTCCATTCCATTGTGACAAATTCTTCGTTGTTAAAATCATAGATAATATTGATAGATGTATTTAAAACGTCTTATATCTCTTACAAACACCAAATTTAGATAAATGGAGTATATGCTTATAGTAGGAATTGTCACCATAATACACTTATATGCAATTATAGCACTAGGTGACTTCCCAATTATACAACTCAACCATGTATGAAAAGACCAATAAAAACTATTACTGATCTTACTACTTAAATGTGTAGAACCATATAATATAGAATGTTCGTAATGATTTCCACTAACAAATTAAGCAAAGGGAACTTTTTATTTATTAATAAAAAAATCATATCAAACAACACCACGCCACTAAATTTAATATATGATGTCTAATTCCATAGATCGGCCTAAAAAACATTCCTTAACCTTCCTCATGAAAATAAATTTTTTAAAAAAAATTCTATTATTCTATTTCATTTTAATAAATATCTTATACATTGCTTCCATGTGTTCCTATTCTAACGTCATTCTTCTCAGCTTATTTATATGATTAAGACAATCATTTTATAAACATGTCATATTTTCAACCTATAGTTGTAGCAACGGACTATAAATTTGTGCAAGGCCTAATTCAATAATTATCTTTCATTTTTAATCTATTATAGTTTAACTATTCATAATATGATGTTGTCATACAAACTTTACATTTTTTGGAATCAGTTAATGGTTGTGCATATCAAAATTGATTTTGCTCCAATTACCTTCATTTGACAAACAAATACTTGAGGATTGCACCCAAATTTTCCACTACTTTTAGGTTTCGTTCTATTCAACACTCATAGTTTGTATGACTAACCTTTAATACACTCAATTTTCTACTCTTATAATTTCCAATATTATTTTTCACTTTCCCCTTATAACAACTATAAACCCATCGCACTTTGCATACTTTTAGTATAAATCAAAGAAATTTCAAACTTCAATAGAATTTTAACTACCACCTTTGGCTCAATGTCTTTTACCTTACTATAAAAGGTCATCATATTTAAATAACTTTTCTCGCTCTCAATTTCATTAGTCATCTTTACAATACCACTGCATTATATCAAAAATACAATAATATTATTCAAAAAATATCACTATGTCATACAAAATATACCACTATATGATACAACAGATACTAATATATGTTAATAGCTATAAATACAATACCAAAATATGCTACATATTGAATGGATGGGTGTTAAACTAAAATTTCAATGCTAGAATAGGGACATTCTTATTTTTCAAAATCTTCTTCTCTTCTTACTATGCCAATTTGCACTTTAAACAAATATTAGCTAAGATGGAATTATGTTAATCATGAATTTTTATTTTAAACTTTATAAATAATTTACAATAAAAGAATCTTAAATTTTATATCTTATTATTCACAAAAACAAATATTAGCTCTATACCATATTTGCATGCTTGTTTGGTAATAACACAAAAGTAAGGTTGATAATAAATGAAAATGGAAAATTAGACAAAAAAAGGAGTCTTTATGAAATTATGTTACATATTGAAGGCGGATGTTCCTGGTTTCAAGTTTCAACAAAATGATGAACATGGTAGTTGAAGGGAACAAGTAAGGTTTCCCCTTTAATAAACTAACATCGTTTCTTTAAACCAATGGATGTCCTTAACATTTTAATTACATCTTTATCCATCATTTACTATTAAACAATAGAAGTAGTCCTTTATTTTTTATTATTCTTTAATCCTAACTGATTGGTGAAGACCATAAACAGTCATTACCTCTGAGCTAAAAAAAGGTTTTCGTAAAAATATTATCAGCAATATGGGTAGGCATGAACATTTAACAATTAACCACCCAAAGAAAAGATTGATCTTTACCATCCATTAGACAAAGTAGAAGTTAGAATTTATAGTCTAATGCTTTTCCTAGTTAAAACCATTATTTGTAGACATTAAATTGACAAAATGGGAGAATTAAGGTTTAAAACTTTAATCAGTATTAAACCATTATGAAATTAATAAATAATGAATAAGAAATAGAAAATATAAGCAAATGGTATTTACTCCTTGTGACTTTTATCTTAGAGAAATTTTTTCTTTTCTTTGAAATCTCGTAATAATCCAAAACTACAACAACATCATCTAAGTAGAAATCTTGCTGAGATCTGTGGTCTAGAGAGGATTAGTAGTACATAATCTTACCTTTAGCTAACAGAGAGGTTGTCTCCGATAGACTAACAAGAGAAAAAAAATTGAGAAGTATTTGAAGAAAAATAAGCCAAAAATATAAAAAATAATTGTACTAAAATAAAAATACGAATACGAATACAAATAAATAAAAAAAGAAATATTAAAAATAGAAATAATAATACTAATACTAATAAATAAGAAATAAGAAATAATAAGCAAAGATAATTTTTTATATAAAAACTTTCTAAAAAACACTAAGGGGTAAGTACCATAGATAAAGGTGTTTAAGTTAAATACAAGACACAAGAATCAAAAGAAAGGCTCAAAAGACATATATCAAAAAAAAGGTTCAAAAGACATATGGAAAAAGAGAAGGACCACTTTATTTCAGATCATTTACCCATATCCTAGTTTGCCAAAGTTTCCTATTAAAGATCAAGTTCTAAGTAAGTTCTAAAAAACATGACAAGATAAAGAAAATATAGCCAAAGTTAAAATTAATAGAGCTCAGAGCAAAGAAAGAAATACCAATTTTCATAACCAAAGAATAACTTAACAATACTATTGGTGGAGAAAAATATAATCATAGTAATAACATCACCAGAGGTGGTTCATCACTCATGATATCAAGTACATACAAAATTAACACAGCCCTTGTTTCGTTATTCTAATAAATGCACAATATATATGGCTTATTCCTTATTTTGATTTCCAAAAACACAATAACCAAAATAAATACATATGGCTAACGAAAAACTAGTTTTTCCAAAAGTAGGATATAAAGGAGTAGGCGATGTATTTTCTTATTCATTCAAACAATCTTCATAATCAAGGAACATGTATAGGAATCCTTAATTTTATCAAATCAATAACAATCGAGCTAATTTAATCAAATTATAAAATTAAAATCTTGCTTTGATCCTACTATTGGGAAATCAGGACAGGATCCAGTCCCGACTGCAACGAAATAATTACAAACTTTTTTCATAATTTGATTTCATAAAAGCTAAAATCACTTTAATTTTATAAAATGATTGTCATACAAATCATAATAAAGCATGAATCTTAATTCATATCTTATTTCGAAGCTTGATCCTTTTCTTATTGCATCCTTTGAACTATTTCTAAAATTTATCCGTCTCAACCATTATAGCTACACAAGTTTTCAGTCCCTAGCGATATCCACAGAACAAGTTGAAATAACTATGTAACTTTTATAATGAAGGTTAAGTAAGAAGTGTTATCTCCATTAGACTTTAAGCCTATTTATAATAATTTTTAGACTTTTTAGTAATTTAATTAAAATTAAATTCTAATTTCAATTAAACTTTAATTAGAATTATAAATAATTTTAATTAGATACCAATTGTACCCAAATAAAATTCAATATCTCATATTGATCCTTATATATTAAACACCTCATATTTAATCATAAAATTTCCCAAACTATACAATCAAGTCTAACTTAGTTAAAAATATCTTTGTTCTCTTGAACTCGTTCTTTATGTAAGACCCATTAGGTTCCTAAATATTTTGGCAATGATTATAAATTTTACTTCTAATTCATAATTAAAATTAGATAAATCAAAATTTCTTTTAATTTATCTTTAATTCTCTAATTAAATAATTTATAATCATAGATCAAGATTAGCGTTTAGCAACACATTATGACCACCCAAATATTTAGGAATTTCAAAGTGGTTTTGACTAATTGATAAGTGTAAATTGTGTTATGTTTTAGGGTATAGTTTGAAATGAATTTAATTGTTAATTCAATCATTTGGTATATGTTTAGGTAAAAATTTTGTTAGTTTGTGATTTATTTGTGTTTTAAGTGTTTTGTTGGTTAGTACAATTATTTGAGCTTAAATATTATGTTTTTGAGGTACCTTGATGTGTTTGCTAGTGCTTTAAGGTTAATATCAAAGAGCAAAGAAGTTTCGAAGGGAATCCAAGTCACAACACAACCTATGATTGTGGTAGATAGGCCATGATGGTGATAAAAGCTCCAGGTTTGACCCACAATTGTGGCCAACTCTAATGTGAGCCACGATCGTGGCCTATAGGGCTACAGTTGTGACCTACATCAGGTAGATGCATAGTTACTCACAAACTTCATATTTTGAGGGATATTTTGGACCTTTTGGATCTCAAAAAAACCCTAGGTTATCTAAAACATAAAAGAGTATAAAAAGAACATAAAGAGGTAGAGAAAGAGAGCTTCTAAGTAGCCACTGTTGAAAACTCTAAAGAGAACACGAGGAAGAGCAAGAGAAAAGGAAGAGGAAGAAGGAGGAAAAAGAAGTGATCTCGACATGCTTCCCAAATCATGAGGTTTTTCGATTTTGCTGCCTTCCCAAATCTTCCATTATAAGTGTTTTTTTACTTTTTATTTCAATTTTATTCATGGATAAAGTTAGGATGGACTTTATGATGATAGATAGTAGAATGATGATGATGTTTTAACTCTCCTTCGGGATTTTATTTTGATTTGATGATAATTTAATGATTGTGTTATTTAGATGAATGTCGTGATTTGATTACATTCTTGCATAATTCGGTAATAAATTAAGAGGGTGAAGTGAATGAAAAATTATTAAATCAGATTAATGAGAGTTGGGCAATTTAATAGAAACTGTGACAAATTATATTGGTAATTGTGCACAGAGAGATCCCGTGTGATATCCCAGTAGTTTATTAGAGTGCTTTAGATCTAATTAGGGTTTTGAATAATTTGTGAATTAAGAGATTGCAAATTTCATAATCCAATTAGAGTTTAATGGTTATAACTCGAGAGAGAGAAATCAGCCCTAGGATCATTTAGAACTGAAACCCCATTAACACCTAATCAGCTAGGTTAGCGTTAATGATAAGTAAAATCCCCTTTCCCA
>JANSVA010000009.1:5493449-5505504 GCA_025504915.1 Erythroxylum reticulatum | reverse complement strand
TGCCAATGATTGTAAGGAATATGATTTCTATTTTTTATCTAATAAAATCTGGTTATTCCTTATATTTTGAAAATGTTGTTTCAATATATAAGAATAGGGATTTTGTTTCTAATACGATAATTAAAAAAAGATTGTTCTTTGTAGAACCTATGACAAGCTCACTAAACAGCACAGAATTGATAAAACCAACAATCTAATGTCTCTAGCATTAATTCAAAATATCTATAGCACTTAAGAATGGCTTAGATCAATTAAAAGAGACTTGTCAGGTTAGTAAAGGATGGGATCCTTATGGGCTTGGATAATGATTCATTACCCACCTGTGAATCTTCTATCGAAGGAAAAATGACCAAGGCCTCATTTCTTTCCAAAGGAAATATATCTGAATCCACATTGGACCTAGTATATACTGACGTGTGTGGGCTCATGAATGTATAAGCTGGAGGAGGTTATGAATACTCCATAACCTTTATAGATGATTACTCTAGACATGGCTATTTGTATTTGATGCATAAAAAGATTGAGTCCTTTGAAAAGTTCAAAGAATTAAAAGCTGAAGCTGAGAAGCAGCTAGGCAAGCCATTAAAATAACTTTGATCGAATCGGGGTGGTAAGTACTTATCTAGAGAGTTTCAGTAATATTTAATTGACAATGGAATTGTTTCCAATTTTTCAGCTCCTCAAACACCTCAACAGAATGGTATAGCTGAGAGGAGAAATAGGACTCTGTTAGAAATAGTAAGATCAATGATGTCCTTCACTAACCTTCCAAAATCATTCTGAGGATATGCCATACAAATGGCAACTTATCTTCTTAACTTTGCTCCATCCAAATCGATGACTAAAACACCTAGGGAGTTGTGTAATGGTCGAGTGCCTTCATTACAGCACTTAAGGACTTAGGGCTGCCCAGCCAATATTCTAAAGCTTGAATCCACAAAGATGGAACCAAGATCAGAAGTATGTTTGTTTGTAGGATATCCTACGGGTACTCGAGGGTACTATTTTTCAGTCCTCAGGACAAGAAGGTATTTGTGTCGACAAATACAACCTTCTTAGAGGAGGAGTTTGTGAGAAATCACAAAGGAAGAAGTGAAGTAGTACTCAAAGAGTTAGCTATTTCATCTAAACCAAGAGTTGATTTAGATATAACAGATCAACATATCGAAATGGATTTAAGAGTTAAATCGAAAAAGCATCCTGAACATCAAGTAATGCCTAGATATAGTAGGAGGGTTATGAGACAACCAAATAGGTATCTAGGTCTAGGAGAAGGCATTATAGCCATCTCAGACTAAGAAGAAACAGATCCTATTACTTTTACAAAGGCTATTAATGGTGTTGGTGCAGAAAAATGGCTCAGGGCGATGGAATAAAAAATATATTCCATATACGCAAATGAAGTCTGGATCCTTATAAATCTACCACCAGATGTCAAAGCCATAGGTTGTAAATAGATCTACAAAAGGAAAAGAGCATCAGATGGAAAGGTAGAGACCTTTAAAGCTAGATTGGTAATTATGGCATCCTTCTGTCTTTGTATTTTTTGAAAGGTCTTCTTCCTTATCATAAGCTCATTAGTCTCCATGGATTCCACATGTTTCATTAGAGTATGTTATACATCTTCATATACTCTCTTTATATGATAGAAGTTTTTCAATAGATCTTGTGTGACTACTGCCCACATAGTGTGAAAAATTTCATTGTCAATCACATTTAAATAAAAATAGTATCATTTTTATCAAGGGTATGTTTCACGTCATTATTATAAAGATTAATGTTTAAAAATACATCATAATCATCAAAATATTAAGAATGTCAAAGCGTTTTTAACTAATTTTTTATGTACGGTTTTTTCATATAATGTAATCCTTTCATTATACAATATTTCGATTGGATATAGAGCATGGAATTAATTTCTATGTCATTTGATTCTAATCATAATAGTTCTCTACTATTAGTAATTGATTTCATTAATAACATTATTAAAAAATTACAAAATGTGATTTCATTTTAACCAAGAATTTCTTGAATCAACACTAATAGAAAACAATGGAACATTCACCTTAATCACTTTAGGATGATGAATCATATATTAATCACCCATTAATATTCATACAATTCTAAAAAGGCTACGCACTCGTAAGGTGTGATATTCACCTGATTATCTCCCTCATTCAAGTTAATCTTGTGATTGTAACTTCTCGAGGTAGTAGCTACTAAGTTGGTGTTTTAGAAGTTTTTGCGTATTCTTATACTAAATGAAATCAATTCTAGCCACAATTTCAGTTCTTTCTACCCTAATGCCTCTATCTTCTCTCTACTGAAATTCCACCTTTACCCTCCTTTCTTTTATTGAATACTTTTTTCCCACACTTTTGTCATATCCATTTGGTCAGTGGGTGTTAGTTGATTTAGTTGAGGCTTTTGCCTCATCAGAAGGCTAATTCTAGCCATTCCCTTCCTGCCATAGAGAACAGTGAGCCCTCCTTATCTCCAAAAAACTTCCCAGCCCTCTCCCGTGAAACAATTGCTGCAATAACTAGTGAACTGATGAACAAAGGAAACATAAATGTTGGCAATTTATCTCTAAAATCTCAAACAGAAAATGCTTAGAATAATAGAATACAGATTTAACACAACAATGGATTACTCAAGCATTACCAGAACGTGGCTCAGGATGGAATTGTGTCTCCTCCCATTGAAATGTTGAAAGTGGGGGGTCAAGCGTGGTCCAATACTTTGGTTGGATTCTTCTAGTCTAAAAGACCTACTTTTTGGTAGTGGAAGCATAAGCCAAGGCTAAATAGAGAAAGAAGGGGTTAGAAAAAGTGATGCTTAAAGAAAATGGATCTATGTTGTTTAAATTTCTAGATGTTGCTAGTTTAACATAAATCATGGAGCAAGGGCCATGGCACATAGGTGATCAACCCTTATTCGTGCAAAAATGGAAACCTGGTATGGAGCTGGATATAAGATTGAGGTGTTGCCGATGTGGGTGCAATTCCATAATTTACTTATAGAGTTTTGCACAATATTAGTCCTTAGTTTCCTAGATAGCTCCTTAGGAAAACCCATTTGTATGGACACTCAAACGGTCACACTATAGAGGATTTGTTACGCCAAAATTTGTATAGAAATTTCAAAGACGACCTCTTTGCTTGAAACAATAACGGTTTTGCGGTTGGTAGAAACTGGAGATCTGGAGAAAGTTAAGATAATTATCTCTTATCCTTGGAAACCTCATGATGTCAAAAAGAAATGGATCCCTATTGGAAAGACCTTCAAAATGGGTTGGTATGATGAACTTATGGATACAATAGAAGCCTCTATTGTGGAACCTACTCTTATAACAGTGGAGCATAATGAGCATAATGAGCAAAACAAGCATATTATATTAAAAGACACTTCTAAGTTGCCTAGGTCTTCTAGCTTGTTGAAGGTTGAGTCGAAGGTACGCCAAATTGACACAAATATGGAGTCTGAGCTCGGCCCTATGAATGAAAATGTTGCTCTGCAAATAGAGGCTAGTGGGCAGGAACATACTGATACTCTTCAAAAAGCTAATCAAAAGGAGAATGATGATAATATTACTAAAGAGGGGCAACTTATGGATTTTACTACTGAACAAATTAGGGATGCTACTACAACACTATACTGCACTAACCACTAGTCCATTAAAGCTTAAGGAATTTATAATCTAGTTCACTGCCTCAAGTAGGCGTGCAACTAGAAAGAAAGGTAAGTAGAAAACTACTGAGGATTCCCCCTCCTATGTCAATTCTGGTAGGGGACATTAGAGGGCTCAATTACCCTTATGAACAATTTATTGTGAGGGGATGATTAGGGAGAAGCATCCTAATCTAATAGGTTTGCTGGAAACAAAAATAAAGAATCCCTCTGCCATTGTTGGATCAAGTTTTTTGGGTGCTACATGGGGAAGGGTTTCCAATATAAATGCTCATTATAATGGAAGGATCATCTGTCTGTATGATCTATATTTGATAACGATATAAGCTATGGAAACAACCGAACAATTGCTACATCTCCACTGTCAGATAAGCATGAGTAGGACTTGTTTTGATATTTCACTGATATATGCTTCTAGTTTCTCATTCCAACGAGAGAAACTTTGATAAGACTTGTAAAATATACAACAGAGAATTCAATTGCCTGGTTTGCAGTAGGTGACTTCAATTGCTCTCTTTCACTTTCAGAAGTTGAGGGAGGAAGAAGTTTACACATGGGACAACTGAAAGAACTTTCTAATTTTCTACTTAGTATGGATTTGGTGGATCTTATATACACAGGCAGACACCTTACATGGTTTAACAATTAGCAGGGTCGATGGTTGATTAGAAAGAAACTTGACAAATCGTTGGTGAATTTCTTATGGCTAATACAATTTTCATATTCTTTTGTGCACTTTAGACAACCTATGATATCAGACCACTTATACATGTGGATCCAAAGAATTTCTGGCTCAACAGGAAGAAGAACAACCTTCAGGTTCTTCAATGCTTTAACAAGTTTGGAGGGCTTTCATGATGTCATAAGTAGATGTTGGAGCACTGAAGTGGCTGGCTACAAATCTTACCAACTAATGACTAAGCTTCGTTTGGTGAAGGAGGCATTGAAAAGATTTATGCTTGTAAGAAACATCAATCTTCAATCTCTTAAAGATAAACTCAAGATGATCCAAGAGCTCTGCTACATGTCTCCATATGATTCTTCACTCAAACAAGTTGAAAGTAATTGCCTTAAGCAATATCAAGAAGCTTTTAATCTCCATAATTCGGTTTTGAAGCAAAAGGCTCGACTACATCGATTGAAGGAGGGTGATGCAAATACTAAATTTTTTTCATTCCTACTTGCTTGCTAGATGTAATACAAATAAGATCTCCATGCTACAAGATCACAGGGGGAGACATTTTGTCGAGCAGAATGATCTCTTGCTTCTTGCATAAACTCATTTCAAAAAGCTTATGAGTATTGACACTTCCACATCTCCAAGGTCTAATATAATGTCATTATTTGACCGCTGCATAGATCAAGATATTATAAACTCTTTGGTCTCTCCCGTCACTACAGAAGATGTCAAAAGAACTTTATTCAGCATGCATCTCTCTAAGTCGCCTAGACCTGAGGGGTTTGCGACAATGTTTTTTCAACGAACATGGGACATTATAGGACAGCTCTTTACAGAAGTTGTCTTGGAATTTTTTAACTCTTCTCTGCTGCTTCAGGAAATAAACCATACATTTATATGCTTAGTTCCTATGAAACAGATCCCCTGTACAATGAATGACTTCAGATCCACCCATCTCATGTTGTAATACCATATATAAAGTGATCTCCAAAATACTTACTGAGCGTCTTAAACTTGCTTTATTTGGAATTGTGAGTATTACTCAAAGTTCATTCCTCCCTGGTAGATACCTCGGTGATAATGTGCTCTTAATACAAGAAGTAATGAAGGATTATAAATTGGGGAAAAGAATAAACAATTGCTCGCTCCATATATACTTCTTCAAAGCCTTTGATACCCTCTATTGGCGATTTATCCATACATGTCTTCAAGCTCTAAATTTGCCCACGCAATTTATTCAATGGATACTTGTCTGCATACAAACTCCCTCCTACAGTGTGCTTATCAATGGAATCCGTACAAGGAGGTTTAAAACAGCTAAGGGCATCGATCCCCTTATCTGTTCACTCATGCTATTGAGGGTTTTTCACATCTTCTAAACAAGCTTATCCTCTGCAATGGTAACTTCAAGCTCCACTCTCAATGTCAGGCAATTAATCTTACTCATCTCATATACGCAGATGATTTAATTTTGTTATGTGGAGCTGATCAACATTCAGTTAATATGTTGATGCATGTTTTAGACTTGTTTGCTAACTAGTCTGGACTGAAAATCAACATAGATAAGAGTCAACTTTAAATTTCAACAGACATGGGAAACCCGACTCTCATACTTGACATAACTGGATTACAAATTTGCTCTTTTCCATTCAGCTACTTGGGGATTCCTATCATCTGCTCCGAGCCAAAATATGTTGATTGCTTACCTATAATTCAAAGGATGAAAACTAAAGTGTTGGCATGGAAAAACCGTTTTCTATCTTATATTGGTAGGCTCACTCTTGTAATCTCTGTTCTCAACAGTATGCACATCCACTGGACTTCACATGTTGCACTTCTAAAACAAGCCATAAAGGAGATGGATAGAATAATGAAAATGTTCTTATGGTCTGGTCAGCTGGGTGATGCTAAGAAAGCCAGGATTAAGTGGTGCAAAGTCACCATTCCAAAAAAGCATGGAGAGCTAGGTATAATCTCTACCTCTAATATGCAAAATTTTCTAATGGCCAAGGGACTTTGGAGGCTGATAACATATCAGAAGGCTATGTGGATTAAATGGATAAATGATATTTACCTGAAATATACAAATATATGGCAGGCTGATTTTTCAAGAGAGGGGTCTTGGATGCTTAAGCAATTGATGAAGATACGATCTCAGATATATCCTTATATCAAGAACTACATTGGTAATGGGGAGAGGACATGGATATGGTCTGACAATTGGCTTGATATCAGTCCATTAATCACCTCGACTGAATTTCAACATTTTCAAAATAGAATGCCCTTCCATCTCAAAGTTTCTTCATTGATAGTTCATGAATCTTGGCATGGAAACTTCAGGGGTTTTCAATCCCTTACACCTTATTTACCTTCATTAAGTGCAGTCCATAGAGAAGACACAATAATCTGGACGTTGAATTCGAATGGGGAATATTCTAATCGATCTTGTCATATGCTATTCATGAACTTTGTAGTTTTAGTCCCCTGATTTCAACTAATATGGAGAGACACAGTGTGCCTAAAGGTAGCTTTTATAACTTGGATTGCGATCAAGAATAGGCTAAAAACAAAGAGACAATGGCGTGGAAGTGAGGATAACGTATGTCTCTTATGTAATCGAGTGATTAAAGATCGGAAGCATCTTTTTATATGGGCAGAGTCTCCAAAGTTGTATGGAGTCGTGTGTTGCACATGTTACCAGAAAATGATAGTGGATACAATTGGGAACACGTTATGAACTGGATTATTAGGAAATCCAAGCAGGGAAGCACTAATTCTATTCTCTTCAAAGCCACCTACACCATTTCCATTTACAATATCTGGCGAGAGAGGAATCATCAACGTTTCACTGCCGCAAAACAAGAGAAATACCATATTGCTAAGCGTAGTGAATGACACTAGAGCTTGCCTTCTGGCTCATAATGCACTCTAATCTTTCCATGAAGATGAAGAATAGATGGTTATTATAATGTGGCTACTTTAATCTTTTGTTGGTTGCTGTACTGCACTTCATTCCTTTTTGTCATTTTGCACATATGATTGCTAGCATAACGCCTTGAACCTTCTATAAGATAGATATAATTTTATTTATAGTATAACATACCTTTCAATTTCCAACAAAAAAAAAAAAGGATTAACGTAGGTTGCATATGCTTTAAAACAATAGTGAGCCGAGTCAGAGTCAGGCTCGACTAGATTCAAGCTAATCAACTCGAGCCTAAACTCGATGGAACTTAGATGACCTTTATATTTAAAAGTTCCTTGTTCAAACAGGTTGACAGATTTTTTAAGACTGATTCTTTAATCAGATTTTCTAGCTAACCTTTTACGGTTGTCCATCATTTATGATGGAGAAATCTCGAGAGTTTCATTTTGAGAATTGGGGCTTTAAATGGATGTCTTAGCTTTAACAATAGCAAAATCATCATCAAGAACTACAATGAGAAAATACTCAACATACCTGAGATCCCTTTTCAGTGAGACTAATAGAAATCCTTATTTGACATTGATTGTTAAGAGAATAAGAATGTTGGAAGGCTAGGGTGCTTCAGTGTTTTGTCAACCGTGAGGAGAAGAAAGAACAATATCAAGTCATTCTTGGTTTAACGATTTTTGATTCATTAATACACAAAACAAAACTATTTTATTTACATCATATAATGTAAGAAATTCAAATTTCAAGCTTCAAATTTAGATACAAATCGTGAGATCCGAAGCTTAAAATTAAAATAAACAAAAGAAAAGTTCAAATCCAATTAACTTCCAAATTCTTTCGCTTCAATCTAAAGCAACCAAGCCAAGCTTACTTTTTCCCCGAGGGATTCCACATAAGATCTCCTAAAGTTCTCATGAACCAAACACCAGAATTATGTTATAGCCATACCGTGGTAACTACATAACTAAGGATGATAGCTATTGGAGATGATAAAAGGACTCTATGTCCAACCTAAAAGATACAATTGAATTTCAGTTCAGATTTAGACAAATTTAAGAACATTTTCAAATTTCGGATTCAAAGAGACTCGGCCTGACCCAACACAAACCCGTCATTTTTTACTCAAGGCTCAAAAAAGAAAAAAAAAAGAATGATCTTCAGACTTCAGATCAAGCAGGGGTATATTTTTTAAAAGAGGGGTCCGCCCAGGCCTTTTGGGAAAGCTTACCACCGAACTCCCGTCTCCTGTCCACCCTGCATAACTAGTTCACATCCACAATAACGCTCTATGAGTAGCTTATTTCATAAAACAGATTTTGTAAGAGCAATGTGATTCAAGTCCATGCAGTCCCATAAATTGCCAGAATATAGCCATGAGTCGCTGTCTACAAACGAAAAGTAAAATAAAACAGGAAAGGGAGAACCATGTCCCAACATAGACTGCTGCTTCCTGTTCCTCACCACCCTAACAGCTCCACAGAAGGTCTCCATGCTAAATAAATTTGGTATTTTATCCCTAGATCAAGTGGGAGAAACTTGCTCTCAACAAGCGCCACCAGTCTGGTGCAACATTGCATCAATCTCGTCCCCATCCTCCATTTCCAGCTGATGAAACAAAAAAGTAAAGATATGAAGCAAATTTTGGGTGTTCGTATATGAATAGATGTGCATTTAACAGTCTATAAACTAATTACAGAGAAAGCTGGAGATTTGGTTGAGGAAAAGGAGATACCTCATCAGGAGTTTGCTCTCCTCGAAGACGACGGCCATCAAACAAGAAAGCAATTGAGTTAAGCTCAACAGATTGACGGTCACAGTATGCATTCATCAGCTTCTTCAATTGGGTGGATCTCTTGATCCTGAAAAATACTTCATTCCCATCCTAAAATTGCAACACAATACGTTACCTTTATATTCAGTCTGTTCCTTTCAAATGTTAGCATAAAAATTCGACATTTAATAATACTGCAACAATTGAGTATTATCTGCCCTAGAATTAACACTTGAGCCAGAAAGTAGAATTTGAAAGAAATTTCTGATTCAGCGTATAACAAGAGAGAGGTTCAAAATGTATAGCAAGCCGACAGGAAGTTGCTTGTAAGTCACCCTTGGATATCAGGATGCTAAACTGAAGCAATTAGAGCCACAACAAATTTAAACTCATTTTCCAAACTTCTCCAGCTCTGGATTTTCGTAGGAATAAGTTCCAGCAAATTGACATAATTCTTCACAATTCTGAAGAAATAGTTAGCGAACATATGTTTCAACATCCAACTTTCAAGCAGACAAATTCATCTCCATCTGGAAAAGGAATGACTTGCAAAGGCTTTGCAGGTTTACCCACTAGAAAGAAAGTAAAGGTTGCATTTCAAGTTTGCCCAGATGCGGCCACAAACTGTTTTCATTCAAAGTTACGTCCTTCATGCAATTGAAGTATTTCTCAACTCAGTTTACAACCAGTGAATAAATGAAATTACCACTAACGAAATCCTCACACAAAAGGGAGACACTCAATAAATAGGTCTTCACATGGGTCGGTCCTTCAAATAGAAAAGCAAAGATATATATTCATAACTGTATCCCGTTAAGGACATAGCACGAACAAAAAGCACAGGTTCAACCAAAGAAAACCCAGAACTTACCGCACATTAGAACGAAAACACATCACCCAATTCTAAAAAACAGCAGAAGCAATCTGTAATGGTATGTACAGAGAAAAGAAAAGGAAACTATTTTTTAATGGAAAAATGACAGATAGACCGACCTGACCCTTGACTTTGAGGTTGATGTGAGCTTGATCATTAGGTTTCTTATCTTCCTCGGCTTGACCTGACATGCTTGCTTCCTAATCTTGTTCTCTCTCTCTCTCTTAACTTCCTCTCGCTCTGTGCCGCGTTCTAACTCTAAAAAGACTGGTGATTTGGGCAGGAGTTGCCTAGCCTGCCACGGCACCGTCTCTTTGGGAAATCAATGAGCTCGAGTATGTGTCAGCTTTTGATTGGTCTCTTGCAGTCAACTTTTCGAAAGGTTCTATAATTTTGGGCTTCAAATGCGTCTCCGGAAACATTTTTTTATTACGATTTTCAAACCCCTGGTTGGGGGCCCTTTCAATTCAAGCCCTCAAATGTTTTATTTAGAGAACCGTCCTTGTTTTATATGTTTTATTTATTTTGTAGAACACCCGGCATTACGTAAGGGTAGAAAAGGTATTTTCAATTCTCACAAAGAATAAAATGATATAAAATTAAGCCTACTCTTGATTTTTTTTAAGAATAAATAGGGCGCAAGTTATTCTTGACATTTATAAAAAAAAACAAAATGAGACAAATTCTCTTAGTTTTTTTCTTTACATATTTTTTTTATTTAATATTTTTTAGTTGTCTCTAAATCTTAATGTTAAAAATTAATACAACTCATTAGATTTTTTAATTCTGTCACAAAGAGGGGCTTAATATAGCCTCTTTAATAATAAAAATATACTTTCAAGTTTACATATTTATATATTATCACCTGTTTTTCACTTTACTTAGTGCCTATAAAACATCAATTATGTTTAGTTCTAATGAATCACATACACCCATGAGGGGTCTTATGGTCATTATTATTTAAATAACTACTAAAGGTGGTTAAGGTTTTGAATTTAAAAACCAAAAAAATGATAAGAGAGATCTTTTTTAACAAAAAATTCCATATAAGGAGATTTGCAGTAAAGCTTTCTTTAACCGGTTGAACTACAACAATAATCCAAGTATGTGATTTTTGTTTTTGCATGCATATGCAAAGATTCTGTTTAACATGATTTACGTAATTATGTTCTATCTTGATTATTCTAACATTGGTATTAGAGCAGGTAATTTTTTATTTTATATGCTTGCTAAAATCAAGATGTCATAAATTTGTATTGAAATTTGGCTATTGATGATTTGTGAATAATGACATGAATATCTACGAATATCATGACTTTGATATGCTATGTTTCTTGCTATATCATACATCTATTTTGCTCTTCTATTTTTACTCATTCTATTTTCAAACATCTTAAACATTCGTCCTTTATACTTTATAGAAGCCTAGAAATGTCGTTTTTTTTTCTTTCTTCTGGGTGTACTTAGTTATGAAACCAATCAGAACAAAAGTGAGTTTTCATTTTTTTATGAATGGTCTTCAAAAGAAAACATTTTTTCGTTTCTTCTCTCTCTAGAGGATGCTTTTATTTTCTGCAACACCAACATTGTAAAATTCGACCGAATAAGGTTTGAGTTGTCCTTTAAGAGAGAAGCGGTTCTGCAAGCCTAAAGAGAAAATATTAAAAAAAAAAGAGGAGAACACGAAATGTAGAGAAGAGGAGGAAGAAGACCTCTCTTCTTGAAAACAGCCTCTCAAAAGTTACATTGTTAAACAAATAAGTATAATAAGACAAAAGGCTTAACAAATGGGTTTTTTTTGGATATATGTGTCATAACAACCTAGAATGGGTTAAGGTTTTGGGCTTTGAGATCCAACATAACAAGCTTGTGATAGTTTTGCGAGGTAATGATACATAGAGAAAGGGTTAAAGTTTAATGAATGGGTCATGTCTATGTAGTATCATATGGGCTATGGACCCATAATATATGACTTTCTTTCATTAGGATTGAAGGCTTAAACCTTAATAACCACATTGATGATGGGCAAGACTTTATTATCTATATTGATATTTTAAATTAAATGTAGGATAAAGAATTAGAAATAAGTTTTCTAATTTACAAAAA
>JANSVA010000009.1:5473037-5485078 GCA_025504915.1 Erythroxylum reticulatum | reverse complement strand
ACATCCTTGCAAATAGAAAGAAAAGGGGATTAAAAATAAAAGAAAAGAAAATAACAAAAATAAAAATAAAAATAAAATATGAAAATAAAAATAACATAAAATTTAAAGTAAAACTTTAATTGGATTTGTCCTTGATATGAATCCCTAAAAGATGGCATATAGAAAGTGCCATATAAAATAAGTTTGAAACCAATATTCAAATTCAAACAAATAATTCCAATAGAGACAACCTTAACTTCGTTATTAGAAACCATCAATTTATCTCATCTATAATTGGATGTGTACTTCATATGAATCCCTAAATTGTTGAGGCAATATGATTAAAAGCCTCATCATCTAGCCACCAGGAACCAGATATGACTAGATTGATGTTAGATTCATGAAATATCATAAGCCAATGAGTTGCTTGATAGTTTATGTTTCTCTTTCCAATTTTTTTTTCATACAATCTTGTATTTTTATCCCCTTTTTTTTTACAAAAGAAATAACGAATATTCCTCGTGACATCTACAGGGCCCATCATAGTACTGGTCTTACCATGTTCTTGAGGTGGATGATTTTGTAGAATTGTAAGAAGTAACAAGAATGCCAAAGTTTGTAGGAAGAGCGTTCAAAGCTTGATGTATAATACATATGGCTAGTAACAATATTCAAGGCTTTTAGCTTACTTTAGAGGTGGTTCATCCGAATAATGTATTCCATCATTTCTTTGCTCAAATTCATACAATCATAGAATAACTTTAATATCACTTGTTAAATGTAACATGAACTTTATTGATCAAACTAAGATCAATCATAAACTTATATAAATGAAGATAATGTAAAAATATACCTCTTTTGCTATCTGTATCAATATGAGTAAGCTACTGAAGTGTTTGAGTAAATCCTTGAATTTAAGGAAGAAATTAAAGCTTTTGATCATCCTTAATGAAAGTCACTTGAAATAATACCAATAAGTTTTTTTTTTCTAAACCTTCCTTAACACATAAAACTCCTAATGCCTTAGAGAATTCTTAATTTATGTGAACTTAAGTAAGTGATTGAATCTATTTGCAACTACACACAATCAATTACAATAAGTTATTAAAACTAGAGTACTTTAGAGTTTTGATCTCATGAGGACTATACTACTAAGTTTATTAATCCTAGCCAAACAAGGAAAATAAAGAAAATATTATTTAATAAAAGATAATTAAACTATGAAAGTAAGTAAATAAAGGTTCAAATAACAATTAGCCTAATGTATCCTCCTCCCTCCCTTCTATTTTGGTGCATTTTTACTATTTTTAGCAACTGTCACTCTTGTTTCTTCTTTTCCCCAAAAAAAAAGCTTACCACTTTTAGCATGGCCTCTTCCTCCTTATGCCCCCAAGCTACTTCCACATCTTCATCTTCATCTTCATCTTCATCTTCATCTTCATCTTCACCACCACCACCTTATTGTCAGCTCCCATTTCTAATATGACTGCTTCCTCCTCATGCACTTTATTTTCCCCCTCCTTTACTTTCACCACGTCCACTTTTTCCTCTAAATCATTCATAGCTGTCTAAAAATCCCCCCTTTTAGCTCCTCTGCCTACTTCTTCATTTAGATTTCCACCTTAAAAGACTTTTGCATCTTTTCATGGAGATGCTTCCACTCTTCAACTTAAGACTCAACCCTCTTCTCCTTATGGAGCTCCCATTTGTAGTCTCTCTCTTTAGAAGGCTAAGGTGCTATCTTGCCACCTAGAGCCTCCTGGAGGTAGGTGGTTGGAGATGCCTCTCCAAATGTGAACCTATACTACTTGCCCCCTTCCTTAGATGATAAAGGTAAGCTTGTAACTCCATCTTCCCATATTATATAAGCAGGTGCAATAAAAGGGGAAAAAAATTCTCTAGTAGATTTCTTCATTAACAAGATACTTAATTTTCCCTAATGCATAAATTGTCAATGAAATATTATAAATAAGAAAGGCTTAATGAAGTCTTGATATGTGAACAAATATGCTTCATCTTGAAATTCATTTCATGTTAGGGCACCAAAAAAGTCATGGAATAAGGACCTCAACATATAAACAACATTTTAATATTCCTATATAAATGGAGACCTAGTATAGATATAGAGAAAATGAGCTTAGAGCATATTCCATTATGGGTAAAGTTTCATAATATTCCTTTAAAATATTGGTCAACATTATGATTAAGTTATTTGGCTAGCTATATTGGAAGAATTCTACGTCTTGATAAAACCATAACAAAATTGGAAAGAGTTGGGTATGCTAGAGATTATGTGGAACTTAAAATGGACCAAAATCTTCCTAACAAATTCAATATTTTAAAGCTTGGATTAAAGGATGAAATGATTTAAGTAGAAATCAATGTGAGTCACCAACGGAAGCCAGCGCAGGAATATAAAAAGATGCAATGGAAAGCAACTAGAAGGAAATTCCATAAGGATTATTACTAATAATTTATGAATTGGGAAAAGAACCATCATAGGCAAATCTAAAAGCTAATATACTTCCTATCAGCCTTTAAAATAACTCAAAAACATAAATAAAAAAGTTGAGCAACTGAAGGAACATAATTTCCCCAATTTTAAAAACAACAATTCTATTATAGAAGACAAGAAAGAGAAGCATTCTTCCTTAGTAACAAGTAAAAATACTCAAGAATAAGGCAAAAATCCCCCTCAGGAGCTAACAAACTAAGAACCAATTACAAAATTGAAATTCTAAAAGTCATAAAGTCAACAACAACTCGAAGGAACAATTAGAAGATACAATATCAGGAAATATTGTAAAATAATTATCCAGAACAAGGAACTTACAGTACAAAAGGAAAAGGATTTCACTCAAACTTTTAGAAGAAGATTTGGTAGAAAGGTTATAGTAAATGCTTCAGTCATTAGAACAATTCTTTCTTAATGTCAATAATTGATTAGAATATTAGAGGAATTAACTATCCTAAGAAACAAGAGGTCTTCGTGACCTTTTGATTAGCAAAAAGCCTATCATGATGTCTTTGGTTATAAAAAATGTTCCTAATTACAAACCAAACCCCAATAGACAAGACAAAAACGTTTGGCTTATGCACCACTTAAGGATGTTATGACCATTAAGGATTATGAGGCATCTATAGAGTAGGAAAATAAAAGCAACCATATGCTATACCTATGAAATAGTTAAAGAGCATGAGTATAACCCATTAAAAGTAAGTGACAATATGATTAGGTTTAAGAGTAAGTAGAAGCTTAAAAGAAAAAAACAAACTATGTGCCACAGGGGCTTATATAGACTTAACCACCCTTCTTCAACTCATTACCCCTCTTTTTGGAACCATAGCTCTATTAGATGTTATAGTAATTGCTAGTAAATCAAAGTTAGACTTGGTCCTGATCTAACAAAAAAAAAAACACAAAAATTTGTTATTTGATTTCTTAAAAGTCAAGATCACTTTATAATAATTGATGCATAAATACAATAAACATATAAACATAATTTGTACCTTATTACATAGTTTGACCATTTTATAGTTTTTTAAATTGTTTCTAAAACTAGTTCATCATAATCATTGTAGCTACATATATATTCAAACTCTAGTATTATCCACATAAGTGATAGTTCTCCTAAAGCCTACACTGGTTTGGATCTTTTAGTAATTTAATTAAAATTTAATTCTAATTTTAGTTAAAATTTGGTTAGAATTACAATTAATTTTAATTAAATATCAATTAATTCGAAATAAGATCCAATATCTCAATATTACATAACTTTATTCACGGAAAAGGAAAATAGGATGAGAGGGAGTGTCTCCTACTTCTCACTACAAACTAGCCATGCTCCTTCTTCCATCTGCCATTGATCATCTTCACCTTCAAGCTTCTCTATTCTCTATTCACAATACCATTGGTACCTTGATTTGTATCCTCAGAAGCAAAGCTTGCACATCTTTGTTCATCATTCTATTTGCAAATCCTTCTGCTAGGTGCTTCACAACCACACCAAATAATAACCAACAATCTAAGGTCATAAATGACCTTTCATTAAAATTACCCCTCCTGCCTTGCATACTTTCCTTATTAAGCAGTCCTTGTTTCTAACAATACTCAAACAAAAGCTAAACCCTTCCTCTCTTATGATACATCATTCATAATGGCCAATACTTATATCCTTGCCCTATCATATTTTCCACTTCTGCCCTCCTCCATCCTCAAACCTTCTCCCACAATTCCAAAAACACCCTCTCTACGAGATGTTCCTCCTAGATCTTAGAAGCAAATAGCAAGGGAAGAATCTCCCTTGACCTTGTCCTACTCAACACCTAAGGACATGGATGGTAGGCTAGTGGTTTGCCCCAACATTCAAGTCCTGAAGGAGGGAGCTCGGGCTTGGGAATCAATGATGGTTGGTTTCTTCATTGGTAAAAGACCATCTTTTCATCTAATCTCCCAATGGGCCAATAAACTATGAAAGTCGAGAGGCTTGATAAATGTTCTTCTCTCTAAAGAGAACTCAATCCTTTTCACCTTATCCTTCACTTTAGATATCCAAAAAATTATGGAGGAAGGTCGTTGGAACTTTGGAAGCCACCTAAGCTTCCTATAAACTTGGCAACCATACTTGAATCTTGAAACCCTTAAAATCCAAAGTATCCCACTCTGGATTAACTTCCACAACATCCCACTTAATTATTGGACAACCCAACGGCTTGGAGCATTAGCTAGCTACATTGGAAGGCCACTGTGCATGGATGAACATACAACTAAGAAGAAACGTCTTGGATATGCCTGGATTTACATCAGTGTGAATATCTTCTAGGAACTCCCTGAGCAAATTCCAATTATGAGTTTAGGAGAGGAAGATAAGCTATGGGAAGACACGATAAAAATTTCTTACCATTAGAAACTACCTTCCACAAACCTTACTAAAATTTGGAAGGCCATGAGCAAGTTATTCAAAAAAGGAAGCTATTAAGAGCTTATGGAGTCAGTTGAAACAGAATCCTTATAAAACCCCCTTTCTATGACACCTAAGACCGTCATGTTGCAAAAGGTTGATGATGCTATATCACCTGATAATAGGGTTAGGCATAACAATGAATTAATGCAAATTTCTCAAACAAAAAACATGAAAACAATTAAGGAGCATATTATAACAAGCAATGCAGAGCAGGAATTTTTACAAACACTGAATATAATAATGTTACTCAAACTGAAGCCAATGTTGACCATGTCACCCTAATCACTACCTTAAGGGTTATGCAAAGTTTTGAAGGAGATTCAAAGGTGAGTAATACTAACACTATTTAATATGATATCATAGCAAGTCATAAAGCTTTTACTACACTTAAAGAAACTGCAAAAAATGCTGAATTCCATACAGTGGAGAGAAGGAGATCTAAGAGGGGCAAAGGGAAAGGCAACATGAGCCAAATCTTTTAAACCATGTCTATAATCGCGTGGAATGTACGTGGAATAAATTGTCCTATTAAGAAGTTAGCTTTAAGGGACTTTGTTTTGAGAGAGAAGCCTCTCATATTCAGATTAATAGAAACCAAGGTTTGATTTGAAAATTTAGCCAAGTTGGATTTTTTAGTTCCTACTGGAACATGATTACCAACCACCAACATCATTCTTTAGGCAGAATATTATACGCTATTGGAAGGATGAGCTCAAGGTGGATCTCTTAGATTCAAATGAACAAGCCTTGTATATTAAATTATCATTTTTATAGAAGCACATCCAGATAAATGTCTCATTCATCTATGCAAGCAACTTTCAATTCCAAAGAAGAGATCTATGGAATAACTTAACATCATTTAGAAATATTTTCTCCATGCCATGGCTAATATGTGGAGACTTTAACTCTATATTATGCCCTTTAGAGGCACAAGGACATTGCTATCTAAAGAATTATACAGCTGACTTAAAAGACACGGTGGAGGAATTTAGGGTGATAGATCTTAATAATGTTAAACCTACTTTTACTTGGTCCAACAAACAACAATTTGCTTGGCACATCAGGGAAAAATCAGATCGAGCGCTAATAAACGACATTTGGCCTAAGACATTTCCTAATAGCCTTCCTACATTCAAAGACCCCCTCTTCTCGAATCACTCTCCTTTATAGTGGACAATCTATTCCAAAACTTTAGTAAGCATTATCTTTTCCGATTCAATAATTTCCTAGTGAATGTTCTAGGATTCTGTGAGGCAAGTATAAAAGGAGTTGCACATAGTTGTCAAAGGACCAAGCAGTCCTGTTGTGTTCAAAAGTTGAAAGTTATTAAATAGGAGTTGAAGATCCTAAGTTCTCTACAAAGGCTCGTAACTTCCACATCAAATTCCTTCAGACTCAAACTTCAAACTATCCAAGCTAGCCTTGCTACTCACCCTACTGATCTGATTCTACTTGAAAGAGAAAAGAATATGCTATCATAACTCTTGAAGGTTCCACACAACCATAACTCTCTCTTGCAATAAAGAGCTAGATTACATTGGCTAAAAGAAGGGGACAACTACACTAGATTCTTTTTCAACTCCATTCTTGTGAGGAAAAATTGCAACAAAATCTACTATATAACTTCCAAAGATGGTGCAATTCTTCAAACATAGCGGGAAATATAAGAGGAGGCAGTAAGGTACTTTAAAGATCTTCTAGGAACTCCTAACCCTTCAAATGTTACTTTTGATGAACTCAGAACTCTCTCCCTTAAACAAATGCCATCAGTTAACTCGGATCTTCTAAAAACACCATTAGAAAATAAAGAAATAGAAGTTGTAGTTTTTTCGATGGATAACTCCAAAGCTCCTGGTCTTGATGGCATAAGTGAGTACTTCTTTTAAAAATGTTGGAGTAAGACATAAACATTTTTTATAGAGGCAGTCAAAGAATTCTTCTCCAAGGGGATCCTCCTCAAAAAAATCAACAAAACATTTGTTTGATTTTTAAATGCTCCAACCTCACACATTTTAGGGATTCAGACCTATTATATATACTAATTTCCTTTACAAGGTCATATCTAAGATACTTGCTTTAAGACTGAAAAAAACGCTAACTCATCTTATCAATGACAACGAAGGCACCTTTATGTAATACAACCATATAGGAGATGACATTCTTATTGTACAAGAACTCCTAAAGTATACTCTAGATCAAATTACTCTCCAAACTACACAATCAAAGTTGATTTCCATAAAGTTTTTGATAGTGAGAGCTAGGATTTCCTATGGACATTACTGATGGCTCACGGATTTCTAGTTACCTTTATAAAGTGGATTAAAGAGTGTATCTCAACTTCCTCATTGTCTATTTTGATTAATGACACTCCTACCACACTTTTTAAGGCAGCAAGAGGACTTGGGCAAGGGGATCCCTTATCCCTCTACCTTTTCATCCTTTGTAAAGAGACTCTTAACTCTCTCATCAAGCATGAAGTGCTCAAAAACCTAAAATTTAGATAACATGCTAAATGCAGAATATTGATTTGACTAACTTATACTTTACAGATGATTTGCTTTTATTTTGCAAGGCCTCGATGGACTCCATACAAAGTTATATGGTAGCTCTTAACAAAATCAAAGATTCTCTGGACTCCACTTTAACCCAACAAAGAGCCATTTTCTCCTATCCAAAAATGCTACTGCTTTGGGACCTCTCATCTCTCAATCAAATGGGATGCTTTTTAAACAGACACCTTTATTTTTATCTTGGATTACCAGTTTTTACTAAAAGACTCTCATATGAGGAATGCATTCCACTCCTAGAGAAAATATAGAGAAGAATCAATTCGTGGGTTAATAAGTCTCTGTCTTATGCGGGGAAGGTTCAACTCATCAAATCGGTGTTAAACTCTCTCCATATTTATTGGAGCTCTCACATCTTTCTCAGGGTATCATCAAAACCATTGAAAGAATCCTTAAGAACTTCCTATGGACTACCCAAATGGTGTTAAAGGTTCAGCTAAAGAGAAATAACTAATATCTATTTTCCTAAGAATGAAGGAGGGATAATCATAACTCCTAATCAAAATCACAAATCAAGCCCTAATATTGAAAAGACTATGGCGGATTCTTATGGATAAAAACTCACTTTAGGTGAAATGGCTACACTGTTATTTTCTCAAGGAGAGGAGCATATGGAGCATTAAGAAGTTAGCCTCATACTCTCATTTTCTCAACCAATTTTTGAAATTGAGGGATAAAGTTCGAGAAGGGATCTATTGCAAAACTGAGAATGGTAATTTAACATATCTCTGGTTTGACAACTGGTCTAACTTGGGACCTCTCATACATCATTATAGTAGTCTAAACAGTCCCTAAACTGTTTCGCTCAAACTTAAACTTAGCTTAATGATTACAAAGGGCACCTAGAATTTTCGTCAAAACTTAAGGCATCTCTCACCATCATATCTTCCTTAACCTAACTCTTTGGACACATTCTACTAGCAGACCTAACCTATCCTTAAACTCACCAACAAGGCTACGATAGATCTATTAAGATGTAGGAAACAAAAGGTGGGAAGGCATAGATTTTTTTGGAGCAAGGTAAAAAAACAAAGATATCTTTCATATTATGGTTAACAATCCTAAATATTATGAACACTGCTAATAGAATTCACTATCTGCAAATGGACATAACATGTCCAATGTGTAAGAACCATGTGGAAACAACAGATCATCTCTTCTTCACATACCTTTGTAGCAAAAATGTCTGGGAATCTATAGCTAACAGGTGTCTGTGGCTAAATTCTGGGAACACTATCACAGAGGTTGTTCAAAAATTGACCAACCATACAACCCCTCTAAACCCAAATTGTAGTCATTTGTTCTCACCTTCTTCATTTCTTTCTTCATCTTCTTCACCGACAAACCTCTCTTTTTTCCCTAACAACACAAGCTTTATTCTCACCCTTCTTGCCACTTTCATTTTGTTATCTTCGTCACTGCCATTAAAAAGACCTAACCATAAAACCTTTGACTGTTGATGATCTTGTGATATTGGAAAGCTAAAGTGAACTTGAAGAGTTTGGAGTTTTAAACAAGTAAGTATCGTATGGTTCTTCATGATTTGTAGAATGAAACATCCATCATGATAGTTAGCAATTAAATTTTCATAAAATGAGGTTGTTTATTTGTTGAAACGTGAATGAGAAAATTGGATGTGTCCATGTCTTTCTTTTGCATATTTGATGAACAATATTTCATAAGATGTTGTTGAGATGATTTTTGAGATAGAAAGATCATTATGATGATGTAAAAAGAGTGCAGGAAAATTTGATAGGTAAATGGGTGTTTCATGCTCTATTTTCACTACTTATATATGTGGATCTCTTTGGGTGTTTTGGAGATGAACTAATATGAGTCCAAATTTAAGGAAAAAGGAGTAATGTGATGTCGTGAAATGGGAAGAATTAAAATGATAAGTTAGAGATGAAATGAAGGTGTTGATGAAGTTGAAGAAGTTGAAGAAGTGCAGAAAATATGATGAACATGCGTATATGTTATGTTTTGTTTTTGACATTTATGATCAATCATAGATTCTGATTTGTGTTTGAATGAGTTAAGCTGAAATGGAAGTAGGAATGAAGAGGAAATAATGAGGACATAAGTTAGAAATTATAGACTAAGCAAAAGAGATGAAGTAGTGATGAAAAAAATGTTGTTTTGTATAATATGGGGAAGATTGTCTTTCACGATTACGCACAAGCACGATATTGATAGAGAGGGAACCTCAGAGGAGCTACACGATTGTGCAAAATCATGATCATGATAGAAAGGAACCCTTAAGGGACTTCCATGATCGTGACAGATAGGAAACCTTAGAGGAATTGCATGATCAGAAAGGATTATCTAGGAGTTGTGCAATCATGTACAAGCACGATCGTGACGGAAAGGACACAATCATGATAGAGAGGAAGCGTCAGGCAGTGACCAGTCATGCATAAGTATGATTGTGAAAAAGGGGAATAAATAGGAAGTGCATGATTGTGACAGTGAAGGTGTTATGCTTTTTGACAGATTTCGATACCCTTCACTCTTTTGACCATAACTTCTTCTCTGAACCTTCGATTTACTTAAAATTTGGACCACGAACTCCTCACACATTGTATTTCCTCTCAAAAAAAATTTCATGTCCATCTGAATCCATAAGGAAAGGATTGATAATGATTGATTGACGAATTTAGGATGAAAAATGATGAAGTGTGTTGGAATTTGTTAAATGGAGTGTTTTCACTAAACAAGCATCTGTATTTTGGACATATCCTAATCTTTAGATATCCAAATGGAATTATTTTAGTTTATATTAAACTAGAGACATATAGATACAAATTTAGTGAAGGAATCAAATTTTAATTCTGTCTCTAATAGTTTCAAACTTTGGCTCGAAGTTGAGTACTAAATGTTGTTGTAGTTTAAGAAATATTGTAAAGTATTTTGTGTATAACTTGTAGAATACTAAACTGAATTGTATGAAATTTAGTTCATTAGAAACTTAAGACATATAGGAACATTTGTTTAGAATAATGTGTCACCTAAGTACTTCATATTCCTTGTCATAATGACCATAAAAAATTGACCCAAAAATTTATTTTGAGAAAAAGCTGGAATGGTAGAGAGAGTGATGAACTTAGAATAAAATTGTATTATTAAGGTGTAAACCTAAGTTAAAATTAGACTTATATGAGTTCTGAAGTATGAATGATCTTGTGATGATAATAAAAGAAATATACCAGAGTCATTGAGCATGCATTGTACATAGTCCATCTACATATTTGTGCATAAATGAGTACTTACATAATTTTACAAAGTTGTGATATGTGTAAGTATATATTGTATGTTATAGAAGAGCATGTAGAGTGCCAACATCTAGATGTTGCCAAGATTTTGAGGCAATAGCTATCTGGAGTAAATTGTGAGTAACCTAGATGGTCTCACTTAATAAATTGTTTGTTTTAACTTTTGTATTAAATTATTATGTGAATGTGATTGTGATGATTCCGGACATTGAATGTTTGAGGCGTTTGATACATGAATTATATATATTGGAAGTGCTCCTTATGTTTGAATCTGACATAAATAAGTGTACTTAACATAACGGTTGAATGTCAGACTTAGGTTCGATGACATGTGAAAGTGAATGTGTAAAGTGACTAACTGATCTTATGTGAATCGATGCATTTCATACACGAATGCATGAACAGATAATGATAGTTATGACTTGAGTAGCCACCAAAAAAGAGCTTAAAGCTTAAATGTGATTAAGAGCCAAAGGCTCGCTATGTATAATAAGCCTTGTTTTCCCAATGGATAAGGAACAATTATTAATAAGCCTGGTATCCATAATAGATACTGGACAATTATAGGCACTCGGTCATAAAAATGTAATAATCGAAATAAGTCTCATGAGAATTGAATATACATTTAATATGTATGTTTTGAATGATTTAAATTGAATGTTGAATTGTGTTGAATGAAAAATGTGGAAATTGTGAATAAGAGAGCTTTGTGATGCTACATGATGATAATTGAAATGATGTGAATTATGTAATTGTATGAGTTGACGTGTTATATGATATGAGTTAACCATCGAGGATGGTTAACTTACTGATTTAGCAAAACTCACCACATTTGCAACATTGACATTTCAGGTTTGAGAGAGACGATATAGCTTCTAAGTCAAATAAGAAGACAGTCAGCACTGATTTTGGATAAAAGACATGGTTCAAAGGTCGGTCAACTGATACTGAAGGACTTAGATAAAATTTTGTTTGATTCCTCATATATGTAGCATGTTAAGTATACATAGACGTAGACCCTGATTGGTTTTTAATGATGTACATATATGATATTTGTAAAGCTACAATGTACCTATTGTTTAAAAAATGGAATGAGTAATTTGGGTTTTTAAATATTGTAATATTTATGCTTTGAATGATGATGCCATGATTAGGTTAGTGACGTGACTACTCTAACATGCCGTAATGAATAGAGCTTCGGTGGTTGAAAGGAAATTATAATAACTCCTTAGAATCAAGTAATAATGAGGTTGATAAGT
>JANSVA010000009.1:5458523-5471833 GCA_025504915.1 Erythroxylum reticulatum | reverse complement strand
GCATTGTTACGCTAGTCAAAATAAAATAACTAGACTACTATTATAGCAGTGGCAAGTCTAGGTCAATCCCACAGAGAATGTGTGTAAAGTTTATGAAATGAAATTAACTAGTGTTTACACTTAACGGACCGGGGGGGTTGGATTTTGAAAGATGAAAATAAAATAAAACTAACTAATAAAAAACAAATTAAAGAAAACATGTAAAAAATAATAAAAGTGGGGAATTTGGTAGGGACCCGGTTCTTTGGTTCAATCTCAACCTACACCCTAATTAAGCATATGTTATTAATTTATTATTCTTTAACCCCTCCTAGCAATTATTAATCGTGGGTTAATAATTAACCCGAGTTTTCCCTTAGGTTTTGTTTAATCAAGATCCGATCATTAATTAAACCTAACCACCGAACAACTTAGAATACGATCTCTAAATTTAACTAGGCAGTAGCATTACGAATTAGGAAAATCGATTAATTAAGGCAACAACCACATACAATGCGTCATTTAACCTAGGTCATGTTATCCCTAATGATTACGAATCATTAGTTGCTACACATGAATTTCAACATAACAATTACGAATTATATCGAAATTCTAGCAATGAGTTTGAAATTAACGATTCAACATTAAAATCATCAACTCACAATACCCAATGGGTTCATACACAAATAACCGAATAATAACGAAAATTCGATTATCCATACACAAAACCCAATTCAATCAACATATGATAACACAATCAATTCCTAATGAGAGAAAGAAACAAAATATTAAAAAATACTTAACCTGGGTTGTCGGTGTCGATGTCACCTGCGAACCATTGTCGGGATGTTTAGCCCTTCATAGGTACTTTTTGAAAAATTGCTTCATCCCTCATTCTACACCCTAGCCAAAAACCTTGATTTCTCCTCACCGTTACAAGCTTCTTTTACTGTTCATCGATTTGATGAATAAACCTTGAGGTTTAATGTCCACCGCACTGTGCACGCACTCCTCTCACTGTCGCCTGTGCCCTACTCCCCAACTTCTCCACTGTGCCTAGTTGAGCTGCAGCCTCCACGCCAGCGCGTCATGCCCACAGCCCAGCCGAGCCTTCCACGCCTGCCTTCTTGTCTTCTCACGTCTGTGCCTGCTGCATCTCTTGTAGCTATGATGTCTACTGTAGCTTGACGTGATGAGTAAGTTTTACCCACTCCTTTAAAAACCCTCAGTGCCCTTCCTTCTGTGTTTTTAGCAAAATGCATTAGCGCCCCTCGTTTTAATGTTGCCACCCCTGGAGCTCCTTGTGCGTCGTCGTTCCTTTTGCTCTTGCCTTCCAAGCTTGGCCACTTTAATTCTTCTTTTTTTCTTTACTTTTCTTATCTTCTTTTTGACTTTTATTTTCTTTTATTTGCTCCGTGAAGACAAGCAAAAATAAATCTTCAGAAAATGACCTAAATGCAATGCTTCCAACTCACTTTAATTTATTTGCTTCCAAATTGAACCTAAAATCAAATATTAATTAAAGTAAGTATCTTAAGCATTTTTGTATCATTAATCGCTAAGTGTAAATAATTAAATATATCAACAATTAAACACATATCATATACACATCAAAATAATTGTACATGCATTCATTGACAATTTCCAGTATAATTGTTTATAAATGTGAGTATATTGAGAAAAGTGGTTTTTTATATGTTAAAAATTTATTTGGGGAGTGTATATTTTGATTTAGAATTTTGGTGAAAATTTGGAAAATTTTTGGACTAGGAAAAATGCCAAATGACAGAACAATTGATGAATAGTGATAGAAATAAATGTTAAGTAGTAGTGGAAATTTTTATATGTGACATTAAGATTTAATGATAAATTTCATGAAAAATTGGAAGAAAATTGGAGTATAATTTGGAGTTAAATGGACTAGATAGCAAAGGGGACCAATTGGAACCATAAAAAGATGACAAGTGGCAAGTGACACATGCCACCACACTTGCCACTCATCACTCCCCTTTCTCTCACGACACTCTTCACTTTAAAGACCAAATAAATGTTTTGTCTTTCATTTTAACTCTTGCTTTCTTGACATTTTCGTGGCTTCTTCTTCTCTTTTCTCCTTCGTGATTCTTGACTCACCCAACCCTCCATCAAGTTACATCTTGCTTCCATCTTTGAATTGCTACTTCCTACTTATTGTTTCTTCAATTTGCCACAAGAAAAACGTATCCTTACCTTCTTCAAGATGATGATCGTGTGATGCTTGGGAGCTAGGGACAAGTTTTGTTTTTGAAGAATTGAAGCTAAACCAAGTAAGTTATGCCTTAAATGTTATGGGTATTGTTAAAATGAAACTAGAATGATGAGAAATGTGGGATTGATGACTTGGTTATATGGGTTGTATGTGTGTGACGTGAACGGTCAAAAATCTATGTAAATGTCATGTTTTTTTTATAATTATGAATGATCATTAATGACCCATGATTTGTTATAGAGATATTTTGGAAGTTGGACGATCCATATAATGATTTTAGAATGAGTGTAGAAAATCAATTTTGAATAGGAAAATGTATGTGTACTGTTTTTGGTTAATGATCAAACATAGATCATGAATTGAATTGACTGTTTTGGATTTGAAATGGAGTTTATAATGAGTGATGAGGTATAAAAGGTGATCTTGGTATGAGTAGTGTTAGGGTAAGATTTGGAAACAAAATTTGGTAGTTGAGCTGAATGATGCAGCAACATGACCTATGAGTATGTTTCTGTGTTTTGGCCATAAATTGCTCTGTAGTTTTTTAGTTGAGATGATTCTTAGTTTGGATTAAATTAGAGACATATGGATACATTTCTTATGAAGACAATTAATTTAAATTCTATCTTTAAGAGTCTCAAATTTTGACATGAATTTAGGAACTGGGTGTAGCAAAATTTGTGGATGAATGTTTATGTTGTGTTATGTTTTGAGTGTATGAGAATGTGTTATACTTTGGGTGTTTATGATTAAGTGGGGAATATGAAATGTGTATGGATGATGTTGAGTTAAAATTGGGTATAATTGAAGAAGTGATCCACTTGAGATGATGAATCAAATGAGTTAAGATTTGAGAGTGAATGAAATCTAATTGATGTTTGAATGGTTATGGAGTGATATTGCGTTAGAAAAAGGTGATTCTGGGAAGATTATGAGTGGAATTGATGTTAGAATGGGTTTGGGATCCATTAGAGGGGTTTTGGAGAAGGAGAATTAAGTAAACCTGAAGGTTACACAGTCAGGTCGTGTAAATTCACACTGCCCATGGTTCCTGACGAAAAAATACAATCAGACCTAAAAGAAACATGGGCTGTCCGTGTAATTTCACACGGCCATGTGGTTTGGCAAAGTATCATTTATAAGTCTTCACAAAAGCTGTAGATCTAGAAGTCTTCTTTGAAACCGTCTAAAGATGACATTAATCTGAGATCTACAGCAAAAGTTATAGCATTTTTCCCAAGAGATGTTTGTTTATGAATGATTGACTTATCAATGTTGTTCAATGAGGTGTTTAGGCTTGTTAGTGATATTAAAGGAGCCCAATTAAAGTAGGATTAAATTATTAACGTAAAAAGAGTGGTTTAAGTGTTAAGGAATGATTTAAAGATCTTGATAATTGGTTATGAGACATATATTAAGGATATACACTTGAGAATGTCATTGAACATGCATTGTACATATTTAATATACATATGTGTGCATCAATAGACACTTATACAATTGTGCCAAATTGTGATATATGTATGTTTTGCATGATATAGAGGGATATATAGAGTTCCATCATCCAGACATTTCTAGACCATGGAAGCAAATGCTAATCTGGAGCATGCTGTGAGTAGACCTAGATGGTCTTACTTTATTGTTTGTTTTGTTTATATTATGAATTGAACGATTATGCATTGTGAATGTGAATTGAATTGTGATGATTTCCATTCAGAAGGTCCAATGATTACGAAATGTGAATGAGATATTGAAGTGCTCATTGAATGTGAATTGGACAGAATAACAGATTTCTCAACTTAAAAGTTGTCTTCCAGACTAAGGTCTAATGATAATGTGAATGAGAATGTGATAGTGAATATGATAGTGTGATATTGAACACTTTCAATTAACTGAATATATGTGATGCATTTCATTACATGAATGCATAAAAGATAAAGGCAGTTGTGATCGGAGTAGCCACCGAAAAAGAGCTTAATGAGGCATGTGAAAAAGAGCCTAGAGCTTAGAAAATGTATAAGAACCAAAGGCTCACTATGTAAAATGAGCCTGGTATCTCCAACGGATACGAGAGAATTATCAATGAGCCCGATATTTACAATAAATACGGGACAGTTAGGTACTCGGTCACAATAAAGTTATAAATAGAAAGTGAGTCTCATGTGAAATGTGAAATGAATGATCAAGTGATATATGCTTACGTGAATGTGTAATGTATATGACTTGATTTGATGATTTGATGAATTATACGTGTTATGTGATTGAGTGAGCCATCGAGGATGGTCACTCACTGAGTTCGCAAAAACTCACACAAAATTTTGCAATATTTTTTAGGCTCAAAAGAATACCCGTTGGGCGAACGAGAGTATAGCCACTACATACAAGTGAAAGATAGAGGTCAGGATCAGTTTGCGTCTACATTGTATTTCTTTATTTTTGTACCAAATTAAGTCTTCCATAATTACTATATCTTGTGTATTTGAATATATTTGTTGGGTATAACTTTCCAATTGGAAATGTTTTGCAAAAGAGACTGATCCAAGTGTAATAAATAATTGTGATTTCAAGTTTTATGAAATAAAAGTATGGTTCCAAATGGCTATTGAAAATTTGATGATTGTAATACTACGATTAAAAATGTTTATGAAATAAAAATGGGCCCGATGTGATAATTGATTTCTGTATACGATTGTGCTTCAAAAAAAATATTGTAAGGAAATTTTACTGATTAACTGTCTGTGTTAACATGCCACCCTCGCGGGATAAGTACTCAGATATCACTCAGGATGTTGGGTACATGTCTTGCGAAAGTGGGGTGCTACATTTGGTTAGTATCAGAGCCCAGAATTACTATCTTATATGGGTGTTTTCTGAATATGTGCCAAGATGCATGTATTTTTGTCATGTCATAGTAGACAATAGTAACTGATCCCCAGTTTGAGTTGCATTCATATGAGTCACACGCATGAGTATGTGTTAAGAATTTAAGCTTTTAGAAGCACTGAGAAGAATGATGATCTGTCATAATGTGAGAAGAGGAAGGTTGAAGGATATCTAGAAATGGAAAATACTATATGGTTAGATATAACAGATAAAGATTCCGCGCATTTGTATTGGTGGATGTATTGTTGAATATGACATTAATATTGTGTTTTGGTGATATGTTCTCGAATGTGATATAGATGTGAATATGTTGTCGTGGATTGTTTGAGATAAAATAAGGATATAAATAGAAATGATGAGATTAAAGATTACAAGCAAAGTTGAAAGTGACCTTGAGAGGTTGAACGTAGACCTGAAATGATTGTTTAAAAAATGTGATAAGAGTTATAATCCCCCATAAGCATATATTAGTGGAATTGAGATTAGAATTTCTTGATGATTTTATGCATTGACAATTCTGAATTGATTGAAGAGGCATATATGAAGGATAAAATAAATGACAATAGGAAGATAAGACAGAAATAAGGAAAGAATAAAAGGGGAATGAAGTAGACATAATTGATTTTACGAGAGATGAATGGTGTGTAGTAAGGAGGAAGTTAGAAATGCATATAAGAGAGGATTTTATGTATGCATGAGATTAAGAAAAAGATGAGGAATCAAATGGGAAGAGTGAATACACTCCATATGGTAATTGAATTATTATGGAATGATGTAATACTAGAAGAGGTAAATTCTGAAAAAATTGAGGTAAAGTTGATGTTGGCATTTGTCAATGCAAGGAAACCCTGATCGTGGCAAGGATAAAGAGAGAAATATTGTCTAGGATCATTTGAGATCAAAGTATTACTATTGTAAGATAATTGGTAATCTGTCAGAAATAAATATCTAAATAGAATGGCATGACCTTGATGATACACATCTAAGCATATGCGATGGTGTCTACTACATCCTTGAGTTTTGATGCATAAAACAATATGATCGTGTAAGAAATGTTCAAAATTGATCTTTTTTGAGGTACTAAGAATAATCGATAAGCGATGATTAAGACAGTTGATTGATAAGGAATATATGAACTGTATTGATGATAGTAGCAAGAAATTTTCTTTCAAAGAAGAATTTCCCTAAATTAGGTTAAGTTTATCAGACGATTACGTTTAAGAGTGATCAATGAAGAAACAAATTAGAAATAAATATGTAATAAATCAAAAGTGAGTATTGGAGTCATATCCCTAGCAGAGACTCATGCATAAGAGGTAGAATATGCTATTGAGAGTATACGCATTTTGTTTGACGTGAAGTATTCAACTATATGATTGGATTACTGACTTTGAGGAGACATTATTGCTAATGTGAGGAGGATTAGGTCCACATTATATTTTATGTAAATATGTTCGGAAGATACAAATTATATCTAATGAATATGTTACCAACACAGGAAGTTATGATTGCAAATAAATTGGAATGTGTGTAGAAACTAGTACAAATGAACAGACATTAGAATAGTCAATGTGAAATTAGAGGAAATCGAATGAAAGGAGAAAATTAGTCGAGAAAGGAAGTCAATTGGGAGACTTAAAATAACATGTGATAATATTACCTCATTTGAGGAATTAATTACATAAGAAATTACGAGAATTAAGCATGGGCACAAGGGAATTAGGGTTACATCTGTTAGAGTTAACCATGCCCCGACGATAATATGGTAATGAAGATTAAAGTGATCTCAAAGAAAAAATTGTATCAATTAGTGACTATAATCGTAGAGGATATTTAGAGCGTATTCGAAAAGTGAAGAGAATATTTTTGAACATTTGAGGAAATCTTACATATCATAAAGGTAGAAACAATTATATGCCAAGTTAATGAGAGTGAATCTTAAAATGATCAAATAAAATGTGGGTTGTATAGTATCTGAACATGACACATTGGAAAATACAAACAAAGTAGAGGTGATGATAAAGTGAGAAACTATAAGGAATATATGAGAGATTCAGAGTTCTTTAGAACTAGCTGTATGTTAGATACTACCAGGGACTGTTAAGGGTTTTTACTTATCTTATCATTGGACAAAAAAATGTTTGAGAAAAAATGTGTAAATTATATGAATGATGAGTGTAAATTTTTTTTTGAGGAACTCGAAACTCAATGTTAATTATGCCATTGGGATTTAGAGATTATGCAGTATATAATGAAGTTTCACATTGGAGATTAAGATATAATATGTTATAACAGTATAAAGTGATTTTGTATGCATAGAGACAATTAAAGTCTTATGAATTTTAGCATGTGGGCTTGATGTTTCATTGAGTGTCACTTTTGCTTCACTAGTTTGATGGCTTTTATACTACACTACCAAAACTATGTCTCACTTTACCTTTGTCCTTATTACAATCCTAGAAAAGTCCTTTTTATTCATGATTATACATATGACTTTTAGTGGTGGGGAAATGAAATGATATGCAAAGTTGTGGAATGTTATGATCATGAATGTTGTTTGAGTGTATCTATAGATCTATCTTATTTAAACACATTTTATCTAAGTCTACCTCTAGATTGCTCAGTTCATAAGGGTGATGATTGTTAATTGATCATGAGTAGAAGCTTTGAATGTTGAGTTCTTACTATAGTTTTTGAAAGTAATTCATCTTTACTTATGATTATCTATTTTTCCGAAATATGGAAAATGAGTAAGTATTTTGGTTTGTGACATTGATTTTGATGACTTGCCCAAGGACGATCAAAATCTAAGTGTGGGTGAACTTGATATGTGATTAAAAGTTGATACATTTAATCAATTACACTTAGTGATTAATGCCTTAAAATGCTTAGGACGCTCATTTTAGCTCATAGTTGATTTTATGTACATTTCAGAAGTGAAGGAGCTAAGGTGACCTAAAAATATACTCATGTTGGGGTTATGTAAATATAGTGCCCAGAAAAGTAAGTGTATTTACATATAACTTAAGCTTCTTCCAGTTATTTTTTTTGTAATGAAAATATATTTTATTAATAAAATAAAAGAGTTGGGTTTTATTTGTATGAGCATAATATAACTAGTCATATGGTACCAAGATTCTTTTGTAAGTAATATATATATACATGGAGATGTATGGGAAACATGTATATTATTAGAATCTAAATTAGTTGTTTCACAGTTGAATAATCAAGATGCTCGCTTGATTATAGTTTAAACTGTAATATTGCAATTTATCTCCGTGTAAGTAAATGAGTTTACTTCAAGGGAATGATGAGTTTTATATCGTGATAGTAGTTGACTATCGATAATGGTACTATTAAATGAATCTAGAATCACGTATATTTAAAGATTAAAGTAGACCGTTTCTTTAATATTAAACATACATTTTAGCATTCTTTTATTATGAGCCACAATCTTGATGAGTGATGAACTAATACGTGTTTTATTATAATTCTTGATATGATTGCAATAGATTTTTATAGACTATCAATCTAGTGTCTTCATGTTGGAATTATTAATTGAAACGTGTATTAGAAAACGTTCACTCAAATAAAGAGTTTATAATGATATCATCACTTCTAGATGTTTTACGGAAATTAGTGATTAAACTGGAACCAGTAGTTTGATGGACTAGCTACCCATCAAGTCTTAACACCAAGATGAGATCTTGTGTGTTAATCAGCATATAGAGTAAATCGGGAGATCTAGAAGAAAAAACCAATTAAGAGAAAAATGGTAATTTTACCCTTTATTGTGTGGATGGCTATAATATGATTCATAATAGAGTTTACAATTGGACATCTAATTTAAAACATGTGTTCTCATAATATTTAGTAATTCAAGAGTTCAACTACTTATCTTTAATGGAATGACATTTGGCTAATAAATTGGAATTAATTCTAATGAGATTAAATTAATTCCGGGCTTATTGGAGCTTGTATTATATAAGTCCAATTAGATTCCCCATTTGGCTTTTAGGAAAGGTTATCAAGCAAAGTAAGAAAAATAAATAAAGGTTACCAGAAAGAAAATAAAAGAAAGGACCGAATCAGATTCAGAATAATAAGATCGGAACAATTTAATTAATGATTAAATGTTGGGCTTACACTAATTAATTGTTAATTAGGAGCCCAAAATGAACATTTAATATTGGGATGGATTTTGGTTTGATTTGATTAATTAGATTAATTAAATTGAAACAATATTTAGAAAGACAAGAGGAGGGCAAAATTGAAATCTACAATGTTGTAGATTTTGGTTTTATATAACTAAATGGATAGCTGCACATTTAGCAATTAATTGCTAAATATAAGGTGGGTTTTTATCATGCTTCATCATCATTAAATGGTTTAATGGTGTCCTCATTAAATGGTGTAATGGTCTTATCATTAAATGCTTTAATGGTTGTCATTTAATGTTGGCATGTAGAAAAAACATATAACCTTTTACCATTCATTTGATTAAAGAAGGAAGCAGTGCATTTATTAATGTCTCTCCCTTATTTCATCATATAACCAAAAATGAGAGTGTCTTATTTTTGGTTTTTGTTGTTTTCATCTAGCCATATTAAACAAATGAGAATGCCTCATTTATTGCTCTCTTTTTCATTTTGACGAAATAGAAAGATGTGGTGCATTGGTTGTTTAGGCTTCCACTTCTTTCTTTCATGAGCTAGCCGAATTAGGAATGAGACTGTCTCATTTTGGTTCTTTCAACCACTTGATCATAAAAGGAAAACCTCTATAATATTTTTTATCCTTTCCCACCAAAGGATCTTGTTAACCAAGTTATCCAAGGAGAACAAGTGGTAGATCTGATTGGTTGAGGATACATTAGCAAGGAGAGGATACAATAACAAGGATTCAAAGCTGTAGAGGATACAATAGCGAGGATTCAAAGCTGTAACAAAGGAGTTGATAAAATTTCCATCATGTTCTTATGTTATTTATTTAAACATGTTGATTTGGTTATTATGCTTTCACTGCCTTTTGATTTCAAAAAAAGTTTTTGAAGTCTACCGTTTAGCCAAATCTAGTATGATATTGTTTTCGATCCAACAACTCATTAAGTCGTCTTCTCAATGTTCATACTCTATTATCTTCATAGAGCAAGAAGAAGAAGAAGATTACAAGAAGAAGAGACAAAATAAAGTATAACAATGAAGAATGAGAGATGGAAGAACTTATGGCCACATCAGAAAAATGTCACAACCGTAAGAGCGTGATACCACTCTCATGCCAACATAAGGGTGTCTAACGAGTGTGAGACGTCACTCACACCCATGAGATGCTTCTCACGGACGTGAGAGGCCATGTATGCTCGTGAAGTTCAAGCAACCTATCCATTTTAACCTTGGTTTTACTATAAAAAGGAATATGTTTTGACGACTACGGGGTATCGTGTAAATAAGAGGACAGATGCGATTATGCACCATTTTCTCTTCGATTTTCAACACGAATGGAGGTTACGCAAACTGATTCTTGGAGATTGATAAAGTAAGTGGAAGGCTAACATCTCAACACCAATTTGAAGGTAAAATCGACGCCCAAGTCACGGTTAAGCTTATCTCATCTCTTTTAATGTTAAATCTCTCTTTTCGGATTGTTATCATTGATTGATGTTGGTTGAGTAAGGTTTTTAATAGGATTGAATCATTTTATATTTTCTTATGCATTTCAATGCCTTTATATTCCTATCTTTGTTGTTAAATACTCAAATTGTGTCCATTTTTTGTTTACATACAGGTTAAAGGAGTGAACACAAATATATGCAAAAAGGAGTTTGACAAAGTTTGAAGAGCCATCCATAGAGGAGAAACCATCAAGGGTGTTAGGAGGAGAATCGGAGAAGACTCGGGAAATAATCCAGGGCCATAATTGTGACAGAAGTTTGAGCACAGGGCCTCGATCATGAGGAGTTAGCCATGATCATGACAGAGAGCAGACAAATTGGCCACGATCATAGGGATCAGTCATGATCATGATAGAGAGTAGATAAACTGGCCATAATTGTGCACTAAGTTCCATGATCATGGCTTGTAAGCAGACAGATGTGAGGTCGCTTCTGAATTCGAGTTTTTGAGGGACTTTTTGGACTTTTTAGGCACGAGAAAACCTTAAGGTTTACAAATGAAAAATAATATATAAAGAAAGAGAAATGACCTAGAAAGAAAGTCTTTTATCTGCCACTTTTGGGAAAAATCCAAGAAGAGAGAAGGGCTCTCAAAATCTGCCATTTTTGGAAAACTCCAAAAAGAGAGGAGAAACCAGCAGAGAAGATTTTGTTATTTTCCATAAGCTTAGCTATTCTCTTTTAGTTTCAATGCTTTAGTTTCATATTCATTCCTTTAGTTTAAAGCTTTCTTAGAGTTAATCATAGTTTGACATGTTCTAGAATGTTAGAATGAATGTTTGATGAATTTCACAATTGAACTTTATGAATTTTGTAAGGAACCTTTATGTTATATCAATGGATGTTTATTCCTTCAATTTTCTAGCTTTAATCTTAGATGTTTGAGCTTATTTATATGTTTATTCATATCTAAATTTTTTGGGTATTTAAATGTTTAATGGTTTATATTATAGGTTTTTTGCTTATTTGTGATGCTTCGGATTAATTTTTTGCTTAATAGTTAGGATTTATGCATGTTCTAAGACACATGATCAATTAATTTAGGTTTTTGTGCCAGTTATGTGTGCTGGAATTTTTGTTTTGACGCAGTTAGTTTAGATTTTATGAATTGGTTTATGATTAGTTATCTGCTAGCATAAAGACTTTTGATTCCTATAAGTTAATGTCAAATTTCAGTTTTTATCACTTCTTTTATAATTTCCAGCCTTGGTTTTATTTAATTAAGTATGGATTTTTTATTTAATGTCTATTGTGCTTAATATGAACATATGTGGCTAGACTACTTAGGGATTTGGAGATATTATAAGGATGAAGGGATGGATATTGTTAGAATGGAGTTGAATTTGTCTTAAATTGGTGCTTGTAAGTCTAGGCTGGTTGTGGTTAAGGATAAATGTCATGAATTAGAATCACTTATAGGCTTGATCACCCTTTAGGTAACTTTCTAATATAAAGACTAGGGATGAGCGTGTGATATATAATAGTCCATAGCGATTCCCGGAAGTAACCATAGGTTAGTTGAATTTGTCAGGTTACTTAATCAACTAATTTTGGATTCTATACCTTTAAGTTACACCTTCCGAGCTTATCAGTAGGTGGCCTAAGTTAGTTGTTTCTTAGTACCTAATGCATCTTCGTTATTGAACTTAGAGAGCCTATTCTAGTTTATAATGGAGATCGGTGTATTTTTAGAGCTTATTAGTTTTGCCTATTTTATAGAAATTAAGGGTTTAAGATCTTAATCAAGTCCATAGGCTAATACCATGATGAGAGTACCTTTTATCTAGATTTCAGGATCAATCAACATCCCGAAATCCTAAAGATCTCCAACCCACTTCTTTACCATTGTTATTAGTATTTTCTAAATTCGCTTTGTGTTTGTCTTTTGTTTACATTCTTGGCATTTTAGCTGTCTCATTTCATCATTTTCAGGGTGTTTTGTTTTCTTTTGTTTGCAACATTTGAAATAGCATTTGCATCCCAGCTCTCTGTGGTTTGACCTTAGCTTGCCATTTACTACATAGTTTTGTAGTTAGGAATTTATTATTTGGTAGTTAGTGATAGACTATTAAATTTTTGGTGTCGTTGTTGGGGAGTTGGCATGTGTTAATTGTTGTTTCTTGTTCCTCTTTTAATTTTTTTTGCTGATCTCTTTTTCATTCTTTCATCGGTTTACATGTCCCACAGTTTCTCAAAACAAATTTTTTTGCGTAAATTTGCTAAGGAACAAAGAGGACCGTTACTTTCTCCTCTTAACCAATTTTCTTTTTCTCCTATTACTGGTCGCACCAAGTCAGAGAGAGCGAGGAATCCTTACACATCTTCCTGAAATCGGTCGTTCCTTATCCTTGGAAGAAGAAGTTGACAGGAATTTAGAAGAAACAGAAGAAAATATGGAACACTATTAGTGCCCCTTAAAGGAGCTTGCAACTCCTTCTTTCAATCCTAATTTACTTTATATCAATTATCCAAAAGGTGAGTTAGAAGTTGAAATTAAACCTGGACTGATACATGCATTGCCTACTTTTA
>JANSVA010000009.1:5354377-5373442 GCA_025504915.1 Erythroxylum reticulatum | reverse complement strand
ATATCATCGTAAGACCTTGCTTCGTCTTAAGTGGACCCCGCATCATCTTAAGACTTTGTTTCATCTTAAGTTGACCCCGCATCGTCTTTAGACCTTGTTTCATCTTAAGTTGACCTCGCATCATCTTAAGACTTTACTTCGTCTTAAGTTGACCCCGTATCGTCTTAAGACTTTACTTTATCTTAGGTTGACCCCGCATCGTTTTAAGACATTACTTCGTCTTAAGTTGACTTTGCTTCGTCTTAAGTTGACTCAGGTTTTGTATGTCTTTTGCTTCGTCTGTATTTTGTTTTTTCTATTTCTTTGTTTCGTTTGCCCTTTTTGCTTCATTTGCTTTTTTCTTCATCTACTTTTCATTTCGTCTACTTTCTAATTCGTCTGTCTTTTGTTTCGTCTGCTCTTTTACTTCATCTACCCTTTTTGCTTCGTCTGCTTTGTTTCATCTGCTTTGCTTCTCTTCTTTGTCTGCTTTCTACTTCGTCTGTTTTCTGCTTCGTGTGCATTGTTTTGCTTGCTTATCTCGTCTGCTTTACTTCATCTGCTTTCTATTTATGTGACCTAAACTTCTTCTTCTATACACTATTCTTTTGATACTATTGTCTGCTCCATTTTAGACCCTTCAGATGATAGAATTTGTCTTCAAGGTCTGTATCAAAGTTACAGATCTTGAAGTCCTCTTTTAAACCCTCTAAGAATGACCCTGATCTGAAAACCCTAGAGCAGGTTAGGCCTTTTGTCCCAAGGTAGGAGCAATATGATTGAAGTCAAAACCCTGTTTGATTCTTTCAGCCATAACTTTATTATCCGACCTCCAAATGAGATGAACCTTGTGTCTAGATAAACTAGAGGCATAGAGCTATCAAATGATCTGAAGAAATATAATTTTTTTTTACTCAACCTCTAAGATGCTCAATATCTGGGTGAACGTTGAGCATAGAATATTTGCTTCAGTATAAGAAAGATTTAGAAGATAGGGCCTGTTATGTAGTAAGAAATGAGGATGAACTGAGGATGACTAATGAGGGTTAAATGGGGATAACCATGTATGGTATCAAGCATGGTTATACGGTTTTTGATAAGGAATGTTGGACTCTAAAATTGGTGCCCAACAGTTATGGTATCAAAATAAGAAGAGGATTCGATGATGGTTAAGGAAACCTCATTGAAATAAGTTCGGTGATGGTGATTTCGCAAGAGTTGGGTTTTTAAAACGGGGCCCAACAAAAGTTATTTTAGTTTTTCTTATGTCATTTAATGCTTTGTAGCTTAACACCTTATTAACTTATTTATAAGCATGTAATCACCTAATGGAATCCTCCAAGTAGCCTCACAAACTTTATGAAATTCCTTCTAAATAGTTTAGCTTGCAACTTGGTTTACAATTCCTCAAAACTTTAATCTTGTTCATCCTCTAAGTCATTAAAGCTTCAATTTTATCTGCCGTATAACATTGAATAATCTTAAACCTTAGGAAAGAACTCACTTTAGGAAAGAACTCACTTGGTTGAATAATCTTGTAAGTATTTGAACAACATTTGGAAAACTCTTTAATTTATTTGACTCAAATTTTGTCAAATGATTATGTTTTGATCTTTAAAAGGATTTGAAACTTTTCCAAATTGAATGAATTAGTATATTTTTAAAAGTTGATTTCCGTATAGGTTGATTAATTGAAGGATTTATATTGGTTAAGAGAACCCTTTGAATAAAAGAGACAAAATGAGTGTGTTGATATTTTTGCATTGGTTGGTTCTTTAATTATTCAATGGGTGATCAATTAACTAAATGATGTTTTACAAAGAACATAAAGTTACATAGTGGATGAAATTTTAATTTTGGACTTTGGTGGGTCATTTGGTTAATTAATATGCTAATTAAATAGGATATTGGTTAACCTACATCAAATTTTGATTATTAACATCCTCGTGACTTTTTTATCACACAAGTGCACATCTGTGAGAGATTCTTGATTCAAAGCATCAAATGTTCGTTGTGATTTGATTATAGTCCTTTGAGCATTAAGATGAGTAGAGTGAGAAATTATGTGTTGTATTCAATTGAAGGTTAGTTCTTTGAGCTTATTTTAGGGTAACCAAGATTATGGTTTTTCTTTATCATCAAGGAAGAGATTGTGAAAGAGTTGTTTTCTAATCTAAGCAAAGAAGAGCTTGTAAGGAGGTTTTTCTTTACCTAATTAAAAGAAGAAGATAGTAAATCCTCCAAATAAAACTACTTGGAGAGTGGATAAAGGTAAAATCAATTGTCAAACCACTCTAAATTGAGTTTACAATCTCTTTCACTTTAACTCTATTTATTCGTTGTGTTCTTGCCATTATATTACTTATCTTGTGATTGCATTCTACTGTGTTGTCATGACATCATATTATTTATCTAGAACTTAATTGTATACAAACAATTGTATTCTTTTGATATATAATATGGACTCTGAGTTCATAAGAGTACTCATTAAAGAAGATTTAAATTTCTTTGGTATAACTTAAATCATTACCTGTAATTTTACATTGTCATGTATTGATTGGTCTACTTATTGCTTTTGTTATTAAGTTGCATATTTCTAACAAAATTTTTTAAATTGACAACCACTCATTCTTTTAGTGCGATTTAAGATCAACATTGCAATTTTTCCCATTAATCTTTGTTTAATTTATTACCTTTGATCACTTCTGATAATTTCTTTAGCTTATCTCAAAACTTTAGTAGGTGCCAACAATGACCATTTTTATATTATGTATGTAAATTGGCTTGTGCACTTTTATGACTCAGCGCATAGTTGACACTTGATTTTGAATGTTGGATTTATTTAGCAGAGACTAGATTATTGTTAGATTGAACAAAGTTAGCTTATTAATAGAGTTTATTGACAGTGTGGGTGTTTCTTGTTATTGGATGGCATCTGTCTAGCTGTTATAGTGATGGTTTGGAGCGTGACAATTCTCGTACTGAAATTGTATGCACCATGCTACCTAGATCAGGCTCGTAGTGGGGGAAAGATTAACTGATAATATTAAACTTGGAAAGTGTAATTTGGTCGTAACAATTTACAGATACGCTTCTTTTGTCCCCAAATCATGACAAATTTTTGCTATAATCTTGTCCTGCTGTTGCAGCCACAATTGTTGTTCACGCAACAGATTCTGTTGGTCCACAGAACTATTACATCCATGTGTGCTAACCAACCCAGTAGGGCATGGTCCGAAGGGGTTATCTTCATTATGCCATTGAAGTGCCTGATTTGGATTCTGGGCATTGAAAGTTGGCGTTGCCTGAAACGTAGGAGTCATCGGAAACAAGTTAGTGCGAGGAAATACAGATTGATTTTCGGTAGGGATGACATCTGCTGGCGCGTCAATTGGATCTTGTAGGAACGGATTGTAGTATTGCTCTTGCAGCGATGTTATTGGATCAAACAAGTTGCTCGCAACTGGGGGCTGAAATCCGCTTGCTACGGCAGGTGAATCATGAACAAATAAATAGTTATTCGTTTGCTGAACTGCATTGGCTCTGCTTGATGGCGAAGCTTCCATTGGCTGGTTTGTACTCACTGTTAGGACGAGCTCCCAGGGTTCAGCTTGATTTAAGGTTGGGTTCATGGCTAAAGTTGTCTGTCCTCGTTCTTGTTCCTCTTTAGGCTCTTCTGATGGCCAATCATCCAAAGATACGAGGTCTAGAGTGCTGTTTCCACCGCTTGCTGTTCCTTGGTCACATTGCAATGAACTAAGTGAGAGAGAGTGAGCTAGACTAGCTCCATTTTCCGTCGTTTGAAACCTCTCAAACTGTTCGAAGAAGAGGTCCATCGCAGGGGGACTGGTTCCTACATCTGTGGTACTCAGAAGATCCTCTAATGATGTACAACGTGAGCCAAATTCCGATCCTTTCTCAGAAGATCTATCTGCTGTGTCTGATTGCTCGTAGTCTTCGCCTTTATCAAAGCTGAAAGAGTGCTCCTTAGCTGTTGGTCCAGGCAGAAGGAAACGCGAAGGTGATCTCCTGGATGCAGGAAAAGAAGTTTGATCTTTCAGGAACTCTTGTAATATTTCTATGAGCTCTTCGGATATCTTTTGCACACTTGGATACTCAGAAGTTCTTCCAACCCCAATGCTTTTGCATAGATCGTAAAATGAAGAAAGCTCTTCAAATTGCTTTGAGGCCTTGACACATGTTTGGAAGGCATTGACACAAGATTGATATGGTAAATGAAAGAAACTGTCTAGGAGAAGGGTAAGTCCATCAGATACGTCCCGGTAGAGATCAAAGCTCTCTTGCACAATTGCGTACAAAGAGATCTGCACCAACCTGTTTGTCTTGGCTGCACCAGTTGGTCTAGTTGCGACTGCTCTATCGAGCAATCTTTGCCAATGAGATATTTTGTCAATCAGCATTACAGGTTTCATGTCAATAACTGAATCATTTCCACGACGAGTTCTAGGAAGCATAGGCTCTCTAGCTCTGTTTGTAAATCTTCTTTGAAGCTTACCTGTCAGAAAGCAGTCTAAACGCTCATCAAGATAGAGGGCAAATGTTCTAACGAAGGCTGTGTAATCCCATGGGTTTGAATTTGAGTCATCGCGAAATGTGGAGAGATTAAGAATCTTAGCGCCACGTTTCATTGCATGAAGTACTTCTCTAGGAAAAAAAGGATCACCATCTTGAAAAATCCTGAGAACAAGCATGAGGGACTTGACAGCCACCATCCAATTCCTCGTCTTGCCAATTCTTTTGGCAATAGCTTGTGCACAAGCAGCGGCATATAATTTGTTGGACGAGATGAGACCCAGCAGTTCCTGCACGTAACGTTCATCAATGGGCACTTCATCGTGTCTCGTGGCTTTAAGAATCAAAACTTCGAGGTTTGAGGAATTATTGTTGGAAACCTTGGCAAGGCTGATACTGGTTTGGTCTTTCACAGCCCCAAGCGCCTTCCTTAGCTTGCTAGGCATGTTTCGATCAATCACCGTTCCTACAACAGCAAAATTCCTGTCTAATGCTTATTTTTATCTTTTTCTTCTTAAGGGATTATCGTTATTAGTGTATCTCTTTTCTGTCAGTTTTGGGCAAAGTTTCAAACAAACGTAACTGAAAATTGGATTGTTTGTCCCTGTAACCAGGAGACCTAAGCAAACGCCGCAAAACTCTCCTCATCGCAAATAGGCTATGAGCCTATTCATAAATATGATTGTTGACATGGTCAAAGAAACTTGTGGTAAAATCAATGATTTAAGATCTTAAAATATTGGAATGCTTCCGATCAAATCTGATGGTTTATACTGAGTCCCGGAGCACGATCCGCACAGCTTGAGAAGCACTTTACGACTCGGCATTGGGCCTCTCAATTAAACCGGGACTGGACCAATAAATGGGCCCACCAAAATTATCAACTAAATGTCAGTTTGTAGTGAAGCTCGAAGCTAGTGAATTCTAGGTAGAATGTTGTACGAAAAGTGTTTAAAATTCGAAGTTATAAAAAACGGCCCAACATGACTGTTTAAGTAACAAATCTCATGTTCAATTAATCATATTATAGAATAAATGTCTAAATTAATAGCATTGTTTTTCATATAAGACATGATCATAGCCACTGCATTCTCATAAGACCGTAAGATTTATTTTAGATCATAAAAGAAGAGAAACAAATTATCTCTTGCTATTCTGCTTGCACTCTTAAGTTATATTTAATTGGACGTAAAGTTTTTAAAGGAATGAAATATAATAGTTTATAATATAAAGCAAATAGATATAATTTTAGAAAATTGTTGTTTAGGAGAGTTGAAAGAGTTCATAATATGATATAATGAAATGTTGTTTAGAAGAAGAGTTCGTAATATAATACATTGAAATATTGTTTATAATTTTACATTCTATCATAAACCCTCCAAATCGAAGATAACTTATTCTTACTGTTTAGGATGAAATGAGATGTAATATGAAACCCTCCTCTTCCATCATATCCTATTATATTATATTATAAACTCTCTGAGAGTTGGCATTAGTGTGTACTTTTAGAAGTATTTTGTATGTGTTTCTTACACAATAGACTTTATGCTTATTTTGATAGTTGTGCATTAGTGTGTGTTTTTCTAAGTATTTGACATGTGTTTCTTGCATAATAGGTTATTATTGTTGTTTTAGGACTTATTTTGTACGTTTTTATTTAGTTTGATCTTCATGATTGTTATTTTATGTTTAAAGTTGATTTATGGTAAGAATTGATCATTTTGATGTAGAGGGTGGCCACCCTTGTGATTGAGATAGGGACCAAGAGAGGAGAAGAGAAGTGGAGGAATTGTAAGACAAGAATCCATGATCGTGGGATTCATGCTAATTCTCATGATTGTGGGATCCCCAACTCGAAGAGACACATGGGTTTCACTTATTTTTAAGTTTTTATGACTATATAAGGGCATAAATCCCTTGGGCCGAAAGGGGGTCATGAGCACCTGCCTCCTTGAGCCAAAAAATAGATTTAAAGACTAGAGAGAGGTAAAGAATCAAGATTTCCATTCCAAATTGGGCAAAGAGCACACCAACTCCAGATTTTCTAGATATGGGCAAAGAAGAGGAGGAGCTTGCTTCATCTAGTTCTTATTTTGTTTTTTCTCTTCTAGCATATTTATTATGGATTTTATGGTTGTTGGAGATGTTAACGACATTATGAGTGGCTGAGTTATTTGTAGAGATTACTTTTGAACTACTTGTTTAACTCCTACTTTGTTGATTTGAATGAATGATGCCTTTGATGAATGTTGAGCTTATACCTTTCACTATATTGACAAATTGAGTTGGGTAAGTTGTGTAGGGTTGTATAATGAAAACTGGAACTCTATAGACCTACATTAAAGTTAATTGATTAGGTAGAGAGAGATCTTGACTAACTAATTGATTACCGATAGGATAACTTCATAACTAGTTGAATTGGTGGAATGATTTTGTAGATTGAGAGATTGCTTAATCATTTCCATTTAATTTGGATAGGGACAATTAATTACACCTTAAGAGAGGATAGTTAATATATTAGGACATCTTAGGTGAGGCAAAATTCAATTAACAAGGTAGGAGGGAGATAAGATAGGGGGAAAATGAACTCTAATTGCTAAATCTTGAATTCCAAGTTTCTGCACTTTTGCTTTATCATTTCTTCATTGTTAACTCTTTGATTTAGTTTAATTTTTGAGTTTATTTTTATTAAAATTAGTACTCAAACAAAGCAGCTTGAATTAAGTAACGTCTATACACAATTTCTAAGGGATCGATATTTATTTTTTACTACAAGTTACACTCCGTATACTTGCTGTTTTGAGCATAAAACTAGTGAATTGGTTTTGCAATCAACACCCTCCTCCTAAATGATGAAATAATGTTACATTCCATTCCATTTCATTAATAACCACCCAATCAAACATAGCCTTACACTCCCTTCTCTATTTTCTATCAATTTTCAATCATCACTATAATGAAATCTAACAATAATTTTTTAGTTGGAAACATCATATATGATAATCTAATGCCATGAAAAATGCAAATGCATGAATGCCTACTCTCACATTCCATTCTTTTAAATATATACATTTTCTATCTTAATTTTTTTTCATACATATTTAATTGAATATTCTTTAAATTTTCTGGAATCCTAACCTTTATTAGAGATGTCAAAACCAGCTCGACCCGACCTGACCGTTACTTCCAAAATGATGTCGGTTTGCCAAAAATGATGTCATTTTTGAAGTTTTTCTTAAAAAAATATGACAGGTCGGGTTAGCCAGACTCGACAGTGGCCCATCGGGGCACTAGCCGTTTAGCTGGTGTTCGAATCAAGCCAAAGGTTAGCCCATTGACATCTCTAACCTTTATAGAGATTTGATACTTGGACTTTTACTCGTGTTAAAATATCAAAATTTTTGCTCTATTTGTGTTGTTTTTTCTAGAGCATTAACCTTTTCTAAATGTTTGAATTTCTTATTTTAGAATTGTTTTTTGAAATCAAGGTAGAATTTGATTTTATGTATAACGCAATGATAACGAAACTTTATTGTTCAATTTTCAAAAAGTCAAAATCACTTAAATTCTATAACATGAAGATAAAATTTCTCAAACTTTATAATTAAGTTCAACTTAATTAAAATACCTTTTCTTTCTTCAACCTATTCTTTTTGTGTGACTTATTAGGTTCTCAAATATGTTATAAATGGATATAAATTATAACCCTAAATTATATTTAAGATTATATAAATTAAAATTATTTAATTTATCTTTAATTTTCTAATTAAATAATTTATATTCATATACTGAGATTGGCATCTAACAATACATCATGACCATTTAAATATTTAGAAATGTCAAAGTAGTTTTAACTAACCTTTTTATGCATTATTTTTTTGAATAATTCAATCCTTTCATCATGCAATATTTCAATTAAACATAAAACATATAAATAATGCCAACCATATTTAAGTTTAACCATATTAGTTTACCACTATTAGTAATTGATTCTATAAATGACATTTGTAAACTATTTTACAAAGTGTCATTCTACCTTGGTCAAAGATTTCCTAAATCAATATTAATCGAGATCAACAAAATATTCTCCCTAATCACTTCAGGAAACTACTATTATATTTTGTCATAGCAAACAGACGAGAACTTTTGCGGAGACCCTTCAGGAAAAGTTCATTGTGGACAAGGTTTGCCTTTGCCGCGGTAAAGTGTCCATGTCAAGCGAGAGGACCCTTCTAGAAAAATATGCCATAGCAAACGCTTAGCTTCATCACAACGAAGTTCCCCTATAGCAGACCCAAACACCCATTGAGAAAGATACGCTGTGATGAATGCTTGACTTCGCCACGACAAAGATACAAAATCAAGTCGAAATGCCTCTTGGGAAAAGTACGTTGCGGCATAAATTAGTATTTTTTCACAACGAAATTTCCAAAAATCCCTTAGAATACTCTTCAGGAAAGGTTCGTCGCAGCCAAGTTTTGGCTTCACCGCGACGAAACCTTCAAAAGTCACAACCGACCCCAACAATCAACATTAAACTTTTTGCACACACAATTCCCACATCCCTTAACCACTCAATCCAAAATATACACAAACATTAAGCTAAGAAACTTCCTATGAAAATGCTTGAAATTGAAATACGAAAATTGGGAAATTCACGAACAAACATAATTAAATTTCATTAACCTCAAAAGATAAGAGTTTACAAATCTTTAATGGGCATCTTATGCCACAATACATTACTTTGCAAAATCCAAAATACAAAAGATACTTGAAATGCAAATAAAGCCTTGTGTTTATAAAATCTAGCTTAAAATACAAAATATGCATAATCGGAGTGATGCCTTGACTCTTAACTACTCGATCTCTTGGTCATCACCTAAAAATAAGAAGGAGAATGGGGGTGAGCTTAAAAGCTCATGGGTAACAATTTTATAATGGAGAAATAAGCAAAACTATTGAAAATGTTAATTTGTCATATAAATTTCTTATTGAATCATAAAATGCATAGTTCTCAAATTCTCAACTAATTCATAATAACACAAATCATGTATTCATCTATTTGTCAACATATCATAAGCACATAAGCACATCATAATAGTTTGGGTGGGTCCATAAACAGAACATACTACACATTTCCACATAATGGTCCTATGTAGCCGTGAACAGAACGTATTATCGCAATCCCACATAGTGGTCTTACGTAACCGTGAACTTAGGGGAGTCTATAAAGGAGGTCTATTCCATTAGCGAATAGGCAGGAGAAGCCTTTATTCAAAGTGTACTTGACATACAGAATGGACCAAACCAAACCTACATAATCATGCATTTTACAACTTGTAAACATGTTGCCCAAAATGACACTTTTTCTTAAACTTGATTTCGTAAACATAAAGTCTTTTCAAAAGTCTTTTGCATATCAGTTCATAATTCATATACAAAAATAAGTAACACTTTCTCAAATGATTTAAATGACAATAAATGCACATTTATCAAGTAGTTGAAATCATTTATTTCCATTTCTTGAAAGAAACATTAATGGCTTATTAACTCAATTATAAAAATGTAACCCACCTTAAAAATCCTTGCTTAAACCTTGTTTAAGGATGCCTCTCCTCTTGATCATCTTACCTTCCTTGATTCCCTTTATCAATGACAAAAATTTTCATTCAATAGGAATACAATTTGAGGACCCATATATAGCATATTCACTAAGATAAATTCTAAATACTCAAACTCTTCCAAAAGTCTAAACCTTCGGGTCAATTCTCCATGATCATTCTGATTAGGTAAATGAGATATTTGATAACACTTCCTTCAAGAAAAATGTTCCTCATTTTCTTACATTTCTACTAACACCAAAATCATTCAATTTGGTCCAAAAATTTGAAAGTTATAATCCAAACATTTTTGGATTATTCTTATGCTGAAACAGTATTCTGTGCTCAATTTCCAACCAAAAATTGAAATTCTTAGAGACTAAATTAATACTCCATTTCATCAGAAAATTTGCATCCCTATGTCTCTAGTTTACTTCAAATAAAAAATCATTCCATTTAGATAAGTACAGAATAAGTTATGCCTAAAATACTAAAGCATATTCAAGTTGTGCAAGAAACTTCGTCGCGGCAAACTTTCACAAAAGTATACGCAATGAACATGTTTTGCGATATTTTCCAGTTTTTAACTTCCAACATTTCACATATAACCCATCTTGTACCTAAACCATCTTTTCTACTTCATTTCAACTCAATATCATTCACAAATAAATCATGATATATCTTTGATCATTAGCCCAAAAAGAGAACATTTGCATATACCATTCATCAACAACTTCCTACACATATTGAACTTCATTTTCACTTTCATTTCACTTCTAACTATCACCAAATATGCTTCATTCAACAAATCAAGAAGGGTTAATACTTATACGTACTTTTTTAGCTTCAAGATCTTCAAACTCTTCAAGATCTTTCTTGAAAGCTAAGAAAATTGAAACCCTAGCTTAGCTTTCTCTTCTTTTCTCTCCTTCTCTTCTTCTCTTCGTATTTTTCTTCTCTTCTTCCTCTCACTCAAGTTTTCATCCTCTTCCAAATGCAAGGCAACACTTTTCTTACCAATTATGCCCTTAATGAGTATAAAATGTCCATTTTACCCCTTCCTTTAATTCTTATGATCTTTATCCTTAAGTGATCTTCCAAAAATGCCCTTCATCAATACACTCTTACTAATTTAATTCAACCAAACTATATAAAAAAAATCCTACTAAGATTTACATAATAATTAGCTCCAAATAAAATGATTTATCTAATAAGGCCACAAAATTTATTTAAATCATGCTTAATAAATAAAAAATTTGGGGGCCAACATAAATAAAATTCTTATATAAGATCAATTCAATGAATTCATTCTCTAACAAGCATCTACACATTTATTTAATTATCTCCATACTCTAGCCATAAGAAAAACCATAATATGTGCTAGCCTTTTATGTTCTATTAATGCTTAATTTTAATAGAACAATGACTAAGAACAATTTAGGAATAATATATAAATGCAATATGAATCTCATAATTATGATCTCATCACATTATTTATATACTTGGAATTAGAATAGGTAAAAAACTTTCATATATCTTTATAGATCTAATTCCTATAATTAAGTTGTTACCTTTTTATATTCGATAAAAATTATTCTCGGGGTAGGAACGATACCATTTGGTTCTACGATATAAGATTCATATACTTGCGGTATTGACAATTTTATTATATATAAAACTTGCTCAACATGTATAATAGGAAAATAAAAATTTTACAATTTCTAATTAGATCTTCATAATTAATTAAATTAAAAAATATGAATCATAAAATAAGGGAATCGTATATGATTTGAAATTATTGTCAAAACCTTTTCTAAAACCTTTTTAAAGAGTCACCAACAAGATGTTCAAGTGTCTAGCATATAATGGTATCCACATAGCAGAGAAAAAGAAACACAACTTTTGAGAGGAATCAGCAGGAGTGCTAGATCTCTTATGTTTATTTCCTATTAATAGAAAAAAAACATTAGGGTTTTATTTTAATTAAAATTAAATATCATATTTGATCCCTGAAATTTATCAAAGTTACCAATTAAGTGCACCTTAATTGAAATTAATTTTTATCTTCTTAACCTCTCTTTATGTGTGATTTGGTTCTTTATATATTGGCAAAGATTATAAATTATAATTATAATTCATAATTGGAATTAGATAAACTAAAACTCCTTTTAATTTGTCTTTTAATTAAACAATTTATAATCATATATCAGCATTGATGTCTAACAACATGTCATCACCACCCAATTATTATTATTGTTAAAATGGTTCCACTTCACCTGTTCAGGTATGTTTATGATAAATAATTTAATCTTTTCATCATCTAATGTTTCAATTGGATATAGAATATAGATATAATATCTACTTTTTTTAATATAGTTATGTTTGGTATTGCTAATTAGTAGTTGGTTTATAGCTGATATTTGAAATTACCTTTTTAACTCTCAATTCACAATATCTAGAGAATTCCTTAAACAACTACTAATCAATAACAATAGAACATTCTCTCTAATTATTTTAAATTGACAAATTCTATACTGACTTACTCAACTATCTTTGTATGATTCTTACTGTATCCAAGTACTACTCATTAAGATACCCTAAATAGAATAGGTTATAAATAACATAAAAATGCAATAATTCCCACATAAGATACTTTGAAAATATTAAGTTTAAGGATTAATTATACAACCATCATAATGATAAAATCTATAGCAACATAAGTAATATTCCATTTGGTATCCTCATAATCGAGTTAATTCGGTGAACTTATTCTCTAATAAATACCCACATGTTTATTTAAGTATCTTCGTATTTTAAGTTATGAGATCAATTACTTTCTTCATAAGAAAGAAAAATAACTTATGCTAGTTTTACCATTTCATTAATATCCTATCTTAATAAAACTACAACTAGGAATAATTTAGGAATAATACATAAATGTAAATTAAATGTCATAATCATAATCTCATCATAATCTAAATTGCATTGTAATTATTTCAGGGATTTTATCTTTAGTATTAAACATTAAATGTAATTAACAAAATTCATAAAGAGATAAAAATGTCTTTATTAATTAAAATAATAATGTTATACATAAAATTGGAGCCAACTAATTGGCTATAATACCATAAAATAAACTAATTCATATAGCTATTACATGGAATCTGTTATTGTAAAGTGGGACTATCCCTGACAATAAAGGTACACAATGGTTGGAATCATTTGATGATTTGCACATCTGTTTGCAGTCATACATATAGCTTAAATTGTAATTGATGTAAGGTTTACAGCTTATAATTTTCTATATACTTGTAATCAGGGCTACTTTTTTTTAAGAGTTTAATAAAAACTTCTTAAAAAATTTTCTACAAACAAATAACTCTAAGGCAAGTTACAACTCTTATGAAAGGATACATCCATTTTCATATTTAAAGAATACATAAGGATGAATGATTTAACCTTATTTAAATTAGCATTTAACAGTTCAGTGTATACAATCATAAAAGAGAGAAATGCAGAAAATTCAAGGATCAAGTAAAGTCATCTATTAAGCTCTACCCGTAAGTGCTTAATTGGATTTGAGAAATTGTTATTGCCAGAGGATTCCCTTACAAGTTGGTATAACTATGGCAAGGAATTGGAATACTTAGAGATCGATTCTTGTTCTTGTTTCTGTTAAAGGTCTTGATCCAGTTGATGAAGCACTTCCACTTAAGTTCATTGAAACCCAACTGAAAGATACTCAGAATATCATGCCATGTTCTGGGTAATTGCCATCTGTATTTAGGCTTGATGTTATGTTGTTCTCCTAGTCTCCATGATGATTTAGGTGTTGGGAAATCAAGTTGGCATCTGATCCGAACTGTAGTGGAATAATCATGAAACTTTTTCGTGACTTTTAATTTCCCATAAACTAAGATCTATTTAATTCTATAAAATGATTAACACGAATCATGATAAAGAAAAATTTTAATTCACACCTTATTCCAAATCTTGATCTTTATCTTATTGTATCTCTCGAATCATTTCGAAAATTAATCTGTCTCAACCATCGTCGTCGAACAAGTGTCAGCCTAATGGTATCCATAGAACAGGTTGAGAGAACTCTGTAATTTTTATAGAGAAAGTTAAGCATGACATGCTAGCTCTATAGAGCTCAAGCCTATTTATAATAAGCTTTGGATATTTTAGTAATTTAATTGAAATTAAATACTAATTTTAGTTAAACTTTAATTAGAATTAAAAATAATTTTAATTAAATAATAATTATGCCCTAATAAGATTCCATATCTTATATTGATCCTTATTTATTAAATATCTCATATTTAATCATAAAGTTTCTCAAACTTTATAATTAAGTTCAACCTGATTAAATTAACTTTGTTCTCTCCAACTTGTTCTACATGTGAGACCCATTATGTTCTAAAATATATTGGCAATAATTATAAATTCTAACTCTAATTCATAATTAGAATTAGATAAATTAAAGCTCCTTTTAATTTATCTTTAATTCTCTAATTAAATAATTTATAATCATAGATCAAGATTGGCGTTTAGCAACGCATCACGACTACCCAAATATTTGGGAATGTCAAAGTGGTTTTGACTAAACTTTCTGTGCATGATTTTTTCATATAATTCAATCCCTTCATTATACATTGTTCCAATTAGACATAGAGCATGAAATTAATGTCTACTCTATTTTGAGTCCAATTATATTAGTTCTTTGCGATTAGCTATTGATTCAATTAATGATATTTGTAAACTATTTACAAAATATCATTCCACCTTAGTCAAGGATTTTCTGAATCAATATTAATTGAGAACAACGAAACATTCTCCCTAACTACTTTAGGGTGATCAATCCTATGTTGAATATTCAACTATCTCTATATAGTTCATATTACATCTAATGACTACCGTTTAAATGACATTTTATAAAATAGATCACGAGTAGTATCAAAATATTGCAATCCCCATATAAGATAACTTTGATAATCTCAAGTCAAAGGATCACTTATATAGTCATCACAATGAAAATTTCATAAACATACAACTAATGTTCCAAATGGATTTTTCATATCAGGTTTGTTCAGTGAACTTGTTCTCTGGCAAGCACTCATACGTTTGTTTAAGTATCTTTATAATTTAGCCTATGAGATCGACTACTTTCTGCATAAGAAAAAAGAAAATGTGTACTAGTCTTTTATGTTCTATTAATGTTCAATCTTAATAGAACGATGACTAGGAACATTTTAGAAATAATACATAAATGTAATATAAACCTTATAATTATAATCTCATTATAATTTCATTTGCAATGTACAATTATCCCATGAAATTTATCATATACATCTAAACCTAGACAAGATAAATATGTCTTTTAAATAATTTGTTACTAAACTACAACTAAAGTAATTGGTTGTAAGACATAAACCAACATTAGAGAGCCTTACTTTTTCTTGTTTTATCCTTTTATGTTTTGTATCGAGGACGATACGCTTTGATACTTTTACTGATCAATTATTATCTTTTCAAAAGATTTGTGGTATAGATTGCAATTAGAGAATTCTCAGTGAGTCGACGAGTAGGCTCGACTTACTGACTTTACTAAGTCTCCTAAATGAAAACAGATCATTTATTCTTGTTAATCAATTTTTATTGAATTTTATTTATATATTTATGTAGTGTGCATATAAATATGTAAAGAAAATTAAATAAAACAAAATTAGATCATCTTATGTGAGGTTCTCTTTCCCTCCCCAAGTCCTAAGTCCGTCCTTGTAATAAACATTAAATCCTGCTCCTGTCACCTTTGCAGGACAAGCCTTTATTGGTGCGTGGGGTTAGCATTTTATAATGGGCATGTTCATAAGCAAAGGCTTATTTTCAACTGCCGAATAATTTATTCAACTAAATTCAAATTTAACATGAAGCATATAACACTAGCAAAAAAGAAAAAAAGAAAAACATTATGGACCACACCCACCTCAACGAAGACACTTAGTGCTATATATTTCCTGTACATATAAGTGCGGGATATGCAAGGAGTTCCGTTCCCGCTATTGTTGGGGTTTGTACTTTTCGAGCATAATCACATTCTCTCTCTGACATATTAGACAGATGTACTTATTGCGACTTGTAAACCTCTTATACAACCATGAGAGAAGAGATGGCTTGTAACAAGTCCATTTCGCTTAATGTGGAGTATTATAAAACAAGACTCAAAATAGCTAGCTAACAAACATATTCTCCATATCTGTAACAGATGGAGGGTGTTGCGTCTCTTAATTGCAGGGTTGTTGTGAGAAATAATGGAGTATTTACACTCTCCCCATCAAGATTGGGGTCTATGGGGCTGGATTTAACTGGACTAGATAACTCATTTCATTTAGCTCATCAATCACTGCAGTAGGTCTAATGAGCGAAAGTTTAAATTGGGTTGGTCTGTACCAAAAAAGTGTTTTAAGGAGTTGATCTTGATTCACTGCAGCTGCTGATCACCCTTGAATAAATTATGATCAATACATAGTTCAATGTCAACAAACATGACACGTAAAGAATCACTAATCCTGTTCCGATGCAGTGGAAAAGACCACGCTGAAAATTTTGACAACAGATATCGTTTGAAACCGCTGTGCTTATCTCAGAATTCATGGCGACCAAAGTGAAGAAAAAAATCATTCAGTCTGAGACTGAATAAGAGACTGTATCCTTGTACCCAAGCCCCAAATTTCATTATCAGTATAAATAAAACAATGGACATTTATCTCGTGTTATATGTATTCTACAATAAAGACGAAATTCATTTCAGGACGAGATACAAAGCACAAAAGAACTCAAACAAGCTGGTATAGGGATATTTCTAACATCAAAATCAATTTTACCTGCTGTACACATTCTCTACAAGCAGAATCAACTAGGTATTGTAATGGTGTATTATCAAAACCAGAGAAGAACCCCAGTTGGTCTTATCTATCTACCACAGAAGCGATAATGGGCACTCAACAACTTCAGTATCATCTCTTGTTGTTCAACAACTTCAGTATCATCTCTTGTTGTGCAACGGGTTCGGTCCTGTAGGAACCCTTCGCTTCTGTGACTGGAACTCTTTGGCCTGGTGCGAGAAATGAACATTGTCAGTTGCAGACCGAAAAGCTTGTTGAGTTCTAGTGGAAGGTGCAGAAAAAGGGCGTCTTATAGCGTGGCTCGAAGGAGTAAATAAAATCAGAAGAGAAACGAAAAAGAAGAGATGGAAACGATGCATTTTGGGAGAATTCTGTTGAAATAGATCGCTAAGGATCATGGAAATCTAAGGCAAAAGTGATGGCCCTGGATGTCCATGTCTATGTACTTATGTGTTCAATGCTTGTCCATTTATAAAGTTTCTATCTTTTAATATTTTATTTCTGCAGTCAGATTTTAGTCTATTTTTTAATAATAAATAAAAAAGGAGTTCATAAATTGTGGCCATCTGATCTTGATCGAGCGGTTGAATGACATTGATTGTGGCGAACTGTAACCTGTGTCTGTGCGACTATAAAGCGTGAACGTAATGACCTATAGGCCAGCAATGACGGTGGTATCGGGTTGTTGACGTTAGTGACCCAAACTCGTATGTGAAGTTGACGGAGGCTCAACTACGACTTATGATCTTCTTCAGAGTCGGTTTGATATCCTGTACGTACTTATTACATTTGTCAATAAGTACAAGGGAATAGTAGGCATAGAAAAGTCAAAAGCTTCGAGCACTCAAATACACCGTCAAATAAAATAAGCGAGTGGTTAGCAATAAAAATTAGTTCATTGTCAATAAAACAAAACGTGTTATCCGAGGATTGTTGAATTTCAAGCCAAACAGTTAACTGAATGTAAATAGAAAGTTAATAAAACAATAAACAGCAATTTGTTGAAGAGGCAAAAAACTAGTACTTAAACCCAACTTCATATACTTGAGCTTTGGGATGGTTAAGTGGTGCTTTATTGCAAGTCAAAGGTACATTCATGTCCTAAATGATGAAGAATGTAGAAAAATATACATATGTATATAATGCTATAGATAGAAACTTGAAAAGTGTGAAACCTTTTAGATGCACGGGTAGCCAAAAAGGATGCTACTTTTCTTACCCCATAGTTTCAGCTGTTTCAAAATGTACCTAAAAAATGTGGGTGCGTGTTGAGATTTTCTGTAGAACAATATTATATAATTGGATAGAGATCATGGATTGTGTTTCTGCGTAGTCGGCATGGGTTTATATTGGCATAGGTTGCTCACGAATTGAATTCCATAGTTATAACTTTAATTTTCGTTTACCAAATTAAAAGTCAACCTTTGAAGATGCGTTAAATTGTTTTTAACTGTATACTTCACCGACTCCAGCCTGTTTAATTTGATTTATCGACATCTGAATTGAACGCAACATCGATATTTTTTTGCCATATAAATTGGTAGTGGAAGCAGACTAACCACGAGATTAGACCGGTGTTGTGGTCAGGATGTTACATCAAATTATTCCTTTTTTTTCTTTTGGTTACAACATCAAATTATTCTTTGTTAACATCAAACGACGTACTGAATATGAAATCCATTAATTAATCCATGTCCAAATGGACATCATGGAATATTGAATATGTGTTGAATTAGTACCTGGACAGACTAAAATTACCTACCGATTATGGATCCCAATTCCCTGAGGGGTTTGCCGTCTAAAATCACACATATTTCAATCATAAAAGGATAAATAAGGGTAATCCGCATCGGTGTGAATATCATACCGATACAAGTATAAGATTGGGTTCTGATATAGTACTGTACTAGTATCGGTTAATACTGGGTACTATTTTGGGTAATTTTCTAAATTTATAAAATAGTCCTTAATTTTAAAAAAAATTACAAAATAGTCGATTATCATATTATGCAATTTTAATTTATATATCTTTATTACATTTTAAT
>JANSVA010000009.1:5202699-5247194 GCA_025504915.1 Erythroxylum reticulatum | reverse complement strand
ATGTTCAATATCTGGATGGAAGTTGAGCATAGAATGTTTGCTTCAGTATAAGAAAGATTTGGAAGATAGGACCCGATGCTATGGTATTAGAAATGAAGATGAACCGAGGATGACTAATGAGGTTTAATGGGAATTACCATGCATGGTATCAAGCACAAGTACACAATTTATGACTCTAAATGTGTGAGCTCCATAATCGAGGTCCAACAGCTGTGATATCAGAGTAAGAAGAGGAATCGATGATGCTGAAGGAGACTTCATTGGAATAAGTTCAGTGATTATGATTTCGCAAGAGTTGGGTTCTAGAAATGGTGTCTAACCTTTATATTATCTGAGCAAGGGTTGGGTTTCAAAAACGGTACTGAACTCTGAAAAATATGTTGATTGAGTCTATTCAAGAATTAATCATAAAGCATCAAGAAATAGAGGCTCGTATACAAAACATGGTGAATCAAATCAATTAGCTAGTTGAGATATTATCCAAAGAACAACTAGGGAGTTTTCTTAAGTGAAACAAATCCTGAAGAATTTGGAATGGCAATCACCCTTAGAAGTGAAGATGAGCTCTTAGAAGAAGAAGAGGAAGAGGAAACAAGTATTACAAATAGATTAATGGAACTCCTTGTTGACATAAAAGCTAAACGACAAACATTCAAGAGAGAAGAAAAGGTAAGGATTGGCTTCATGATTAGAGTGATATTACAAGAAGAGCTTCCTGACGAAAAAGAAGTCTTCATCCAAGAAGAGAAAGTTGAGGAGCAGCAGAAGGTAGTTGAAGGAGATGAGCTAGAAACCTCTATCTAGGAAGAAAAAGAGGAGTGGATAGAGGTGGTTGAGGAAGAACTAGTGGAGGAACCAAGTAAGGGAACTGTTGATGAGGTATTGGTAGTGACCTTAAGTACAAAGGGTTCCCACTTCCTCAAGGATAAACTATTCGAACTAGCAGATGATATATGGTGTCTTGTTATTCCTTATGTTTTTTTACATTTTGTCTTTAAAAAGGGCATTAATCAAGTCTATTGGTTTTATTAATCTAATGAATTATGTCCTTCTGATTATCTTACAACAGTTAAGGATCCCTCATGGTACTGAATATTTATTGTGAAAAAGAAAGCATAAAAGAAAGAAGGAAAGAAAAAGAAGAAAGAAAATAAAGAGAAGAAGAAGAAAGAAAATAAAGAAAAAAGAGCAAAAAGTAAGTAGTACCGTTAATTTCCCAATGAAAGAACATATGTATATTTGTAAACAAGTTTTGAAATATATTGTGTAGTAAATTTCCTTCAATTCAACTTTTTTATGACCTCAATCATACCTTAAGTCCCATTACAACCTAGACAAAGACCTTTTGATTTTTTTTCATTTGTACATCAATGGTGGAGATGTGATTTTACTGTAAGCCTATAGTAAGAATTCTTCTATGCATTGATTGAGAGTTTTGATGCTTTTCACCCTAAACACTTGAACGCATTAATGGAAATTTTGGTGAGGGTGTAAAGTTTTTAATGTGATTGTTGTTAATATTACTTAGGAAATTAATTTTACGACAACTTAATTATGATTGTATGTTAATTTCATTCGGTAGGATATAATGAGGTATAGGATGAATGGACAGGTTGAAATTAGTATAGGATTGATGTTTTGACAAGTAAAAGCTTAAGTGTGGGGACGTTTAATAGATGAATATTTGACTGTATTTTGACACCCATATATGATGTATTTTGCTTGAAAGTTGATACTTTTATTATATATTTGGTATTTAATGTGCTTTAAGTGTGATTATAGATTATAATTGCCTCTATGGACTTAAAAGAGAATAAATCAAATGAAAACATGGCTACAACTGAAAAAACAGCAATCTGGAAGGAATGCACAACCTTGCACTTGTGCGCACCTCTGCAATTTTGTAATATCTGGTGTACCTTGATTATGCATGCTCATATGCATGACCAAAATTCTAGGTTTCTTATAAATTTGATGTTTTAGAGCTAATTGAAGGGGAGGACTTTGGGGAGGCGATTTCGAGAAATGGAGAACATCTAGAATGAATGATTTCGATCCAGAGAAACGGAAAACACAAAGAAATCATCGAAAGATCCATAGTAATATAAATCAAGCCTCTATATCGTAAGAACATTCAATATAATTTAGAATTATAAACCCATTGTTTTCATTTCATTTTTTTCTTTTGATTTATGTTTGATTTCAAATTTCGATCACATGTAACTAAACGTCCAATGAGTATTTAGGCTAGATGAACCTTATGTATATACTTTGATATGATTTGATTCCTTTATTAATACAATTGGTTTGATTGATTATTGTGATATGATTACATGTTTTATTTATAATCTGATTTCATACATTGAAATTGAGAAATCCTACTGTAAATAGATATACTGTAATTAGAAGGAGTTGATTGCAACCCTAGAAATAAGATGACATAAATCCTCCGGTTTAGGGTCAAACCTAATAGAGGGGCTAATAAATTAGTAACACAATCCTATATAATTTAACCTGAATAATTCAGTTAGGGACTTTAGGATTAGTTGTTAGTAGACTCAAAGTTAGTTACTAGCATACCATAGAAGTCTCCACGGTCCAATTAATCAACAAACAATTGTATGATAAAAGATCAATCTGATAAGATTTTGGGACAATTTGAGTATAGATATTAATTTCTAATAACGATAGTTTTCTAAGTGAATTCCATTATTTTTGTGTTCATTATTTTTCCTATTTTATTTTATTTGTTTTAGTTTTAACTTCTTTTATTAAAAATTTAAAATCAATCATTAGGTTACATAACAGAAGAAGGGTAATTACTAGTATTCATAATCTTTGTAGGATCGACCCGTACTTGCCGATAATGACTATAGCTATGTCGTGTACTTGTGATTTATTACAATGTTACTAACACGCTCTAGGTCAATCAACGTCCATTTCCATATGGTCTTGCTTTAGTTCCTCCCATGGTTCTACTTCAAATCTCCTTCTTATAGATCTTCATATTTTAATCTACTTATTCGTCATTAGTTTCTAAAGGTGGGAAAGGGAAATCTTAAAAAAATCATTAGATCACCACCTTTATCTAGCCTTTGGATCTTTATTTACTCTAGGAATGATGACAATGATGAGTATTGATGAAGACTTTATATCAAATGAAAGTTGAGGGCAATAAGGCTTAACCAAATATGCAGTAGAATAAAATTTTAGGATTTTTGTTTTCTCTCTTTAATGTTGGTTTTACTTGTATTTGATTTATTCGATGAATTCTAAATATATAATATAAATATGAAATTTACAGTTTTAAGTGTTTTCATTTTAGTTTTTTTTTTACCTTATTCCTATGAACTTATGATGTTCTCATTAAGTGATATTTTAATGTATTTAACTGTGAAGTACTTTGTTTTTATAACTGTACAGAAATTAACGATCATTTTGATACATTAATTATTGTTATTGTCAATTATTAAACATGAAAAAATTTTATATCAAATTTATATTATTTTATAATTTTTGAGACAAGAATTAAAATAAAGTAATTTATTTAAAATTTTTAAAAATTATCCGAAATAGTGTTTAATATTTGGTAATCTTATTATTGTATTATATTAAAATTATCAAACATCGGTTTTTCTTTTCTTCTAGATCCCAAGTTCACAAATAGAATGTACTGAAGATTACAAGTTTGAGGCGCCTCTGGACAAGCTGGTACGAATTATTTAAAGGTCGAATTCGTGCATGAATGACACGTGTCGACATACCATCGTTTCTCCACAAATCATCATTACTCCTGTTTTCAGTCTGAAGTTCGGGATACATAACATATAAAAGTTAAAAGCGAGGATGTCAGGAATGACGAAATGGTAATTAAATACTACTCCAAGTATATATTTGTCAAATGAAAAAGTTCAGTTACAAATAATGGGTTTACATCATCGCTAGCCTTAACAAAAAGAAGTTTGGTAAGAAAGCATGAATGAATGATAGATGGAGATAATGCATAAATATCATTTATATATAATTTTAACTTTTCTACTGTATTAAGCTATAGCGATTACAAAACAGTGGGTACTTCTTTTATATATTATATCCTTGGTGTATTTATTTCTCTTCTTTAGCATTTAATACAAACGTGAAATGGAAAAGATACAAAATCCATTATTATTAATCTCTTAACTATTTGTCACTATAAAATGGTATCCTTGTATAAGAAAGAAACCAGAGAACAGCAGAAACACGTACGTTCCTCTTCTTTAGCATTCTCACTCAGCGGATCCTGACTCTCCGAGGGTTCAAGTCACACCAACGTACTAAGCAAAGGTACCTCTCTGTCTTTCTCTTCTCTATTTGTGTTTTCCTCTGTCATCTTCTCGTTGTGCGTGTGATGTGGGTGTCATTTCTTAAAAGTTGACGAGAATGTCCACCAGTTGGCAAACTCCGAGCATTGCTGGGTTGGACTTTTCCCCTTATAGTAATCAGCTAATACAATACTTGCTTCGGTTGATCAAAGCGCTTCACTCTGCTGAAACTCAAGAACTCGCTCTTGCCCTTCTCGCAAAGGTATATATATGGATGTGTAGTAAATCGACAAAGTTCAATCTTAATTTCTTGTTTTATGTTTTAAATCCCCTTTCATTTCAGAGTCCTTTCCTTGATTACCGTTAAATCACTTGGCAACATCCTATATTTTCGGAGTTTTTTGTTTTCAAACTATCATTGACCCTTATATTTAACCTTCTGCATGGTGGCTTCATTTTGTTCATCAGAAAGTATGACCACTGCCGGAATTTCTGTACTTCGAAAGATTCATCTTTAACTCTTTATTTTTTCAAATTTAAGCTTCTTTACAAAGTAGCAAAATTTATCTGTCCTCTTTTTTTTTTTTTTCCTTTGAATTAGTTGCTCATTTCATATACCTATTCCTGGATGCGTGCTGATAAAATGAAGTTAATCCTTAGAACCCCTGTCAAAAAGGAGACTCATCCTTTCTTACCAACCTTATGAAATTGACACATCATCGCAATTATTTCTTTATGATAAATAAATCATTCATGTAAATTAAAATTGTTAATGTCGTTGCAAATGGAAAGATGCTATGTCCGATATGTTTCTCGCAAATTATATTTAGTTATCGTGCTTGTTAGCCAACAGTTTAAAATCAGAACAATGTAGCCATTAAAATTGACATTTAGTTTGAACTTCGAGCATGACATCCCCAGTTGTAGTGAATAATAGGTTTCCTAAAATTGTTCTTTTAAATTGTTAGTGGTTATCGTCGTGCTGTTATAGCAAGTTTATGATTTACTTGATGCGTGTGAACATTACTTACTGTTTAAGATCCTATGGAAAGAGAGTATGAATTGTTGAAAAAGATGGAACACCAAAATTGTTTTTGCACATAGTTCTAAGATTTATGGATGCCTAAAAAATTCTTATCATTATGCCACCTCATAATGGTAAGAGACCTTCTCACTTTTCTAGGTTATTTTGTTAATGTGTAAAAACATTCCATCTTATCATTTGCTATGACAACAGATCAACAAAATAACAGGTTAGTTTTTTGTCACTTTGATTTGACTGTTTAAAGATAGTTGATTAAATAAGACATGATGTTTATCCTCATCTTTTAAACAATTCAGATGTTCTTAATCTTTATGTCTTGTTGATAAGGTTCTCTGTTCTTTGTAATCCACAGTTTAGAAATATGACTACATGACATACATATTGCCCCCTTTTGGTGTTGATTAATTAATGTGAAGTTGCGCTTGTATGAAGCCACTAATTGCGCGAACATACGTTATGTATAAACTTGGTACAGCTGAAAGTAAAGAGAAACACTGGGGGCCATTGTTGCAAATTCTTGGAGTTGAGCTGTACATTTTTAACTGACCAAGTGTTCCTTGAAAGATGCTAAGTTGATAAGAAAAATTAACTAACCAAGTGTTCCTTGAAAGATGGTACAGAATTCTTCGATAATTTGTTGATCATTGAATTTCAAAATACATATTATGACGACTTCAGATACTATATGTTCATTTTGTATCTGATGCATGCCTTTTCCATTTTAAGGTTTGTGATTACGTTTTGTGCGCAATGCTTGTGCTCTCTAAAGCTTCAAGTTGAGCTCTTAACATGACTAATCATTTCGAGACAGTGACTTTACTTGCTCAATCTCCATGAGTTACAATAAGCTATGAAATATGTATGATTATCATATCCTTGTATTCTAGAATCAGGAAATTCGAGGAGAACTGGCGCCATTGTTGTGGCATAGTGTTGGTACTATGACTGTGCTTCTCCAGGTAAAAGAACAATATATGCACCCATTAATTGTTCCTGACATTATTTTGTGCATTTATAAAAAAATTGAAATCATCATGAGTTACGCACAGCTCTTTGATTATATATTAGTTTTAAAAAACACTCCATTCAGGTAATTATTTCAGCATACCCCAAGATTTGTATCCCAAACCTAACAGAAAGAGACTCCAGGAATGTGAGAAATGTTCTTTCTTTACTTCAGGTGAGCCTTATATCTTATGCTCTTTTATGTTTAAATTGTTTTGTTTCTTATGTTATGCTTGGGCCAGACCACTAGAGATTGTGCCATAAGGGAAATGGATGCACCATTCAATAAATAAGAGTTTTGCTTACATAAACATAATGCAAGTTATCTGTTTTACAACGTGCTTTAGATCAAATTCTAGGAAACATTAAAAATACTCTTATAGATTTTTTCCCATTTTCTACTGCATGCCATTTTAGTCAAATGATGAACTCATAAGTAATAGGTCAAAAATGTAATTTGCTTTTTTCCCTAATCACTTATTAGTCAATCAAACTCAAAGTTTTACATTTATTAAGTTGACACTTTTATTTCCTATTATGCCAAGAAACTGATAAGTGGAACTTGGAAGGAAGCGGTATCGATGTGAGAATGAAGTTATAATTCTTATAATTTTTTTAGAATGATTATAAAACAAGTTTTGAAAGTAGAGTACAGATGAAAAATGGGGAATAGAAGTAGTTTAACATTTACGTGCTATACCAAGTGAAAACATGGATAGGGTAGAGAATTGAGTATCTTTTATGCAAAAATGGATTTGCACATATGTCTTAAAGTACTTAAATGATTTATTTTATTGCAATATACAAACTAGTAGTAATAAAATGCCATTGCAATGTGATCTTCATTAAAATTCTCCAATTGTTCTTTTTAAAATGTTAATTTAACATTAAGTACATTGGATGCCATACAGGGTGTAGCTGCACACCCTATTACAAGGCTACCATTTGTTCAAGGTAATAAATCTAATTTTTCAGATACATATGGAATTTACAAATTAGATGTGACACTGATTTATCTAATGTCTTGGTCCTTCCTCTCTATTTGTTTTAATATCTAAAAATAGGAAAACTTATCGAATATTATAGTCTTGTATACGCTTCAACATATAATTCCTACATATACACACATATACAAAAACATAGAAATAAAAATAAATCTGGCATAGCTGTATATAGATTTACATGTTTACTTTAGGTAGCCCTCATTTTGAAATTTATACCCTAATGCTACTAAAATTGATGTGAAATTTTCCTTCATGTTCTCGACTGGTAGAAATTTTTTGGAAGTAAATAGAGAATTCCATTAGAGAACACTCTAGAGGTGCTGTAAAAAAAATATACATGGAAAGTCTTAGAAACACCATAGAAGGTGTGAAGAAGTTAAAATAGTCTCAAGCTGCATCGCATACAGCACATTATGATCTATAAGAAAATTTGTAACCAAGTCCAAGCTTAGCAAGAAATGTGTGTCACAAAACCCCTTTACACTGTAACTTCCATTTGAAGATCCAATTTGTGTTCATAGTGTTAGTTACATTCCTTGCAATAGCAGTTTCCCTAATTTTACATAAGAGCCTTTAATATGTGATCTTTGAGTTACTTTGAGCTCCCTTATAGATCTTTTGATATCTTTCAATCAAATGATATATATATACTATTTCATGCAAAGCTAACCTGAACATATTCACATTATCTTTTGTAAGACAATTAAGGTTCATAGCCCATGAAACAATGTCTTTCTATTGAGAGAAATTACAATTGAGATTGCAAAGAGTGTCAATGTGATGCTAAAGAAACCTGGAGAATCAACAATTGAAGAATAAGTGGTTTAGGTCCTTATTACTATCTTGATAGAGGACACAAGTAGTACTCATCTAGGATACCTTGAGATCTTTGATTCCCGACATGCCTTTAATGGTGAGCTAAAAGATGAAGGATGTGTGATGGATAAGATTCAAATTCTAAACTAGCTTTTGCCAATCAATTATGTTTTGTGAAACTACCAACAACTTCTTGCATAAGAGGTTTCAGTATCGCATAGACTTATTATACAATCATAAGAGACAATACTCTTTGGATGTGTTAAGAGAGTATATAGGATGATTTTCTTTGATTTACCTAAAGCCCCTTAAAGCATGAATTATCTAACTCTATATATTATCTTTGATAATTACTTCCACCTTAATATTAACAGGAATCCTTGCTTTGATTGTATCAAATTTCTAAAGCTCGTAAAGCGGTCCCAATTTATGCTAGTTTTCAAACCAAAATGAAGTACCTTTTCCATTACCGATTTTATGTTTGATAATTGAGCAAATTGAATGCCTCATCTATTTACTTTAAGGCCATGAAGTATTTGTTTTTGGCTTAACTAACCATAATCTCTCTCCTTTCAAGAAGAGCATATGTATCCATTGGACCTAAAGTGATTCCTTATCTGTATAAATCTTCTATAGCCTTTTAATTAGGGGAACCTTACTCAAGATTATGAATGAATTGATTCCATGTCCCCCATTATCCTTCAGAAAATAAATTTTCTTACCATTTTACTCTAGGCACTTTAGCTTTGTCCTTAAGTCCAGACTAAAGGAACTTCTTTAACATCTTTTCAATGGTCTTTATTATCTCCTTAGGATTGGTATGTGAGAGATCCAATAGATGCGTGAATTATTCAATATCGAGATAATTAGTTAAAGTATTTCACTGTACGTGAGAGCCTTATTACACCAACTATTCAACCTCTTTTGAATTGAGTCAATAAGGGTATACAATTAGAGAATGAGAGCCTCCTAGTTGTTATAGGAAACCTAAGTATTTAATAGGAAGATTTTCCTACTTGTAGCCCTTTGTTATTGTTAACAAATCCTTAATTGTACTAGAGGCTATTGAGAGGTAAAAGCTACCCTTGCTTGGATTATAGCTGAAACTTGATATGTTTTTCAACTGCTCTAAGGGGTTGATGATCATCTCAATTGATTTAGTTGTTACCCCACAAAGTAATACCAAACCATCTACAAAAGAGATATAAAAAATTCCAATCTTATTACATTTATAATGAAATTTAAAACATGGTTCCTTAGAGTTGTTCAAAATAATGATTTTGGAGAGGATTGCTACGCTTAGGTAGAATAAGTAGAGGGACAAGGGATCCTACTGCCTAAGCTCTTTTGTAGCTCTGAACATCTTTGTGAGTCCTATATTAGCTAGTATGGAGAATAAAGTGATGGTGCCAAATTACATAATGCAATTGGTGAACTTTCTATGAAAATTTGGCGCCTCCATTGAGCTAAATATGAAATTCTAGTTTAAGGAGTCAAAAGCTTTGTTAAAATATATCTTTAAGATACAACTCCTTTTTTTCTTTTGTGGTAGCTCTTGAATAATGTGTAAGCAATCAAAATGTTATCACCTATGCTTATACCCTGAATATTAGCTCCTTGACAAGAGCATATGATTTTCCTGAGAACAATTTTCAGTCTTAAAGATAAAATTCTTTAGATACCCTTATATATAAAAAATTATAAGAAATTATTCTATAGTTATTGAGAGAAGTTAGGTTAGGGGCTTTAGGGGCCAATATATGTTGGTTTTATTGAGTTCTTTCAGAAGCCTCCCATTATTGAACAATTCCATAATAGAGCTAGTTACCATCTTTCCTAAAATATCCCAGGTACTTTGAAAAAATTGGAGTACCCATCATATTCAATTGTTTTGTTTAGATTTATGCTGAAGATTGCTTCCTTGATTTCATTTCTAGTGATTTCCTTAATAAGCATATTCTTAAGCTCCCCACAAATGGTATTTGCTGAACAATTCCTAATCTGATTAGTTAAAGAACTTACTTCCATAAATGAACCCAAGAGTGGTTATAATGATTAAAGGCTAACTACTTTAGTTATTATTGATCATTTGTGGTGGCACCATCGTGAGTTTTGAGTTTGCAAGGAAACTATGTTTTTATGTTTCTCCTGTCTAGAATGACATTATGATGGAATTTTATATTCCTATTACCCACCTTTAACCAAGTAATTCTTAATTTCTTCTCCAGTAATGAAAAATAGTTGTTTAGGTAATTAACATACCTTCCCAGAGATGAGCTCTCCATAGTTTTAAGGACCTCATCATATTAATGATTAGATTATCTTAGATCCAATTGAAGGAATATAGAGCTTTCTTTTTATCCTCTCCTGTGGAGTTGCTACTCCCTTTATGCAACTAAATTAGTTCACCCTTAATAGCTCTAAGCTTTTGCATAAAAATGAAAACTTAAGTGCGAGTCACTTAAGTATTCAAATCTTTTAATGTGGCTTCAATAAAGCCTAGAACTTTCAAAAAATAGTTGATGAATCTGAATAGGGTATTCCTTTTGTTATAATCCTTATTCAAATAAATTTCAATTGATGTAATTTGATGTGAGAGGATTACAAAAATGAGCAAACATGAGAAGGAATTTGGACATACCAAGATTAGTTAACTAAACATTTGTCAAAGGTTTTTTTTAAAGAATCATGCCCCATTTTGTCTTTTATTCCTAGTGAAGTAATTGTCTATAAAACTCAAATTAGTCACTATTTGCTTCACTTAAGAACATTGATAAGTGCTCATTTATATGCTTTAACTTACACTTAATCCCATCCACCTCTTATCAAAATAGTATACAATTGCAGTCACCATTGACTCTTAAGGAGATGAGATTTATCCAAAGTTGCTTCCTCAAGAACTCCAAGTTAATAGCATAAATCATAGTGATGTTTATGAGCATTTGAGATTGGACTAGCGAGGCCTAACAATTGATGAATTGATCTGAGCAACTCCACTGATGAAGGAGGAAGATATTTACGTCTAGAGAGACTATAATACGACCATTTTAGTGACCTTCATATTGCTTAAATTGATCCACTTCCTATTCAAAAAACCATAATCTCTTTTGGAATTAGGAAATCCTTATTTTGGTTTTAACTAAACCAACAAAACTAAGCTTCCTCAAGGATAACAAATCCTTAAGATCTTATTTTTTGTAGGGGTTATTCAAACCCCTAACATTCTAGATGACTATATTCATTTGCAGGACATAATTACTACTTCCTTTTTCCTGGATTTGTAGCCAAGTTGTTAGAGATGTCAATTAGAGAAGATCCCATAAGAATATTACTTCTCTAATTAATATTTGATCTATAGGAGGATTATCAGGGATTTCGTATCAAATCAGAATCCCTCTTATATTAGTCTACTTCCTAAAATAGCTAATATGGTTCCCTATATATATGTATGATGTAAAAAAAAATAAGATAAAAAGAAAAGAAAAGGCATAAGTTTTAGTTACCGTGGACGTAGGTCTCAATAGATCGAACCATATAAATTCTTAAGTTTTGTTTTTTCTCTCAAATATTAGTGTTATCAGAGCAAATCGATCTATAGATAATAACATCTATGACAAAACTGGAGTCTCAAATAGAGGATCAGTTTTATTTGAAGCCCTTGATGAAAAGGAAACCATTCCCAATATGCATCCTAATGGGATCGAGAGCTCATCCTTCCAATTCATAGTTGAGAAGCTGAATGGAAGAAATTTTAGAGAATGGGCACAGTCAATCTGAATGATTACCGATGGAAAAGGGAAGAATGAGTATCTTATTGGAGAGGTGAACAAACTACCCTCCATCGATGTTGTTGCACTACAAAAGTAGAGATCTGAAAACTCGATGGTGATTGTATGGCTGGTCCATTTAATGAAGCCCTTTATCAAGAAGACTGATCTATTTCTACTTACAGCGAAAGAAGTATGGGATGCTATTAGGGAAACATATTCAGAGGCCAAAAATGCCTCCCAAACCTTCAAAATTAAAGCATGGTTGTGGCAAATGAAACACGAAGAGAGGGAAGTGATTGATTACTACATAAAGATGATGGGTTTATGGTAAGAACTTGATTTAAGTAAAGAAGAAGAATGGGATTGAGCATTGGATAGTGTTAGATATAAGAAGAAAGTGGAGAATGAGAGAGTATTTGAGTTCTTTATTGGGCTAAACCATTAACTAGAAGATGTGAGAGGGAGGATTCTTAGATGACGCCCTTTACACACTTTACAAGAAGTCTTCTCAGAGGTAAAAAGAGAGGACAACTGACAATGTGTTATTATGACTGGAGGCATTTAAAATGAATTAGAAGGAAAATTGGCTTTCATATCTCACAAATCATAAATAAGGGGTGGAATAAGTGGGACTCGTAGTTCTAATACAGGGCCTAGTAAAAATCAAAAAAAGAAAAGGTCCAAATGTGATCATTACAACAAACCAGGTCACTCTAAGGATGAGTGTTGGGAGATCCATAACAAACTAGCAAATTGACACAAACAAAATAAAAACGATGGCTATCAGGCTACTGTACAAAGGAGGAAAAGACCAACCAACCTAAGGTAAAATTTAGTCCCGAATAGCTGGAAAATTTATTTAAAGTCTTTACCTTGTTTCAAACTTCAAGTCAGCCTTCTAATAATATTCCTTTTGGATCCTTAGCTCAAAGAGGTAATTTTCTAAGTGCATTAAATACTACAATCAAAGCATAAACATCTTGGATTATTGACTTTGATGACTCTGATCATATGACTAGTGCATATCAATTGTTTACAATTTACTCACCTTATACTAGAAATTTGAAAGTAAAGATTGTAGATGGGTCACTTTCATTTGTTGTTAGGAAAAGGAGTATTCGTATTTCTGATTCTATTGTCCTAAAACCTCTTTTACATGTTCCAAATTGTCCTGCAATTTATTATCTGTTAGTCAAATGACAAAAACCTCAAACTGTTCTACTAAGCTCCTTGTCTCTCATTGTATCTTTCAAGATCTATATCGGGGAAGACGATTAGCAGTGCTAAGGAGTGTGAGGGACTATACTATTTAGAGGAGACTACCTTAACTAACTAGAATGTTTTCTCTACATCTATCTCTAAAATTAGTGAAGTTATGTTGGGGCATGCTAAGATGGGTCATTCGAATTTTCATTATATGAAACAATTATTCCTTTCTATTTTTCTAATAAAAGACCATTTGATTTTCTTTGTGAAATTTATGAGTACGCTAAACACTAACATTCTTTTTTCCTCTAACTAGTTATAAACCATCAAGGCCATTTACTATGATACATAGCAATTTGTGGGGTCCCTCTTATATACCCAACCAAAAAAACAACAAGTGGTTTATCACTTTCTTTGATGATCATACCCATACTTGTTGGACCTATCTCTTACATCATAAAACATAAGTTAGGACAATGTTTATCAACTTCCATTCTATGATCCAAACCCAATTTCATACAAAAATCCAAATCTTGCATATAGATAATAGGACTAAATGCTTTAACCAAACTTTGGGATCTTATCTTTTTGAGCATAGTATAGTCCATCAATGCTCATGAGTGGACACTTCTCAGCAAAATGGAGTTGCTGAAAAGAAGAATCGACACATCCTTGAGGTTACCAAAGCTCTATTTTTTGCTACTAAAATATGAAAAAACTTTTGGGTTGATGCTATCCTAACAGGTACTTATCTCATTAATAGAATGCCTAGCATAATTTTATCTTTTTCCAATCCACTAGGAAAAGTTCGAGAACATTTTTCTACCTCACGACTTAACTTGAATCTTCCTCTAAAAATATTTGGATGTACAACCTTTGTTCATGTTCACTCCCATCATTGTACTAAATTAGGCCCTCAGTCCATCAAGTGTGTCTTCATCAGGTATTCTCCTATACAATAGGGGTATAAATGTTATAACCCAATCAGTCGAAAGATGTTTGTTACCTTTGATGTTACCTTCTGTGAAGCTCAGTTTCTAACCCAAATTGTACTATCAGAATCAAATCCCAGGGAAGAGGCAAGAGAGAAAAAGGACAAGGAAATACTGGTTTACTCACGGAGGCCACAATCAAAGTCCTAGGAAGACCTCACACTTGAAGCACAACATGTGTAGGATTTGGTGGAAGAACCAACCAACCAAGAACTACCTTCTGATCAATAGAATATGAACCAAATGATATAGGGTTGCCTAGTGCTCTTCGAAAAAAAACCACGGTCATGTACTCTGCACCCTATCTCACAATTTGTATCTTATAATATCTTGTCTGAAACATGTCATGTCTTTACCACTAACTTGGATAGGATTGAAATTCCAAAGGATGTTTACGAAGCCTTGAAAGTGCCCAAATGGAATAAGGAAGTGACGGAGGAAATGAAAGCTTTGAAGAAAAATGGGACATGGGATGTGGTAGATTTACCAAAGGAAAAAGAACTATAGGATGTAAATGGGTATTCATTTTAAAATATAAAGTTGATGGCTCTATGGAAAGATATAAAGCGAGGCTAATTGCGAACGGGTTTACTTAAACATATGGTGTCGTCTACATAGAGACTTGTGTACTAGTAGAAAAACTAAACACTATCCAATTCCTACTATCTCTTGCAATAAATTTGGACTGGTCCTGGCAATAATTGGACATCAAGAATGCTTCCTTAAATGGGGAATTAGAGCAAGAAGTCTTTATGGTGCAACCTCTAGGATTTCTTAAGAAGGTGGCGAAAACAAAGTTTGTAAGCTTAAAAAATCCTTACATGAGTTAAAGCAGTCTCCAAGATCGTGGTTTGATAGGTTTACGAAAGTAATAAAAGGACAGGGATATCAACAAGGACATTCAAATCACAGAATGTTCGATAATTAAAAAAAAAAAGATGATTATGGCCATATATGTTGATGATATTGTCTGGACAAGGGATGAGACACTAGAGATGCAGAAAATAAGGAAGTTCTAGCCATTGATTTTAAGGTAAAGGATTGGGTCAGATGCGTAATTTCCTAGGAATGAAAGTTGCTAGGTCGAGAAAAGGATTCAGTGTTTTACAGACAAAATATGTCAATGATCTCTTGAATGAAACCGGTATGCTCAGGTGTAGGCCAAGTGACACTTTAGTTGAAGCTTGAAAGAGACCAATAGATGTTGGGAAACCAGTTGATAAAGAGACGTATTAAAGATTAGTCGAGAGATTAATTTACCTGCCACATACTAAACAAGATATCACATTTGCAGTAAGTCAAGTAAGTTAACACATGCATAATCCCATGGAGGCTCATCTAGGAGTGGTGTACAGAATCCTTAGGCATCTTAAAAGATCCCCCGAGAAGGGACTATTGCTCAAAAGTTGAGAATAAGAAAATAGAGGTTTTTAAATATGCAGATTGTGCAGTATCAGCAGAAGATTGAAATTCCACATCTGGGTATTGTACATTTGTATGGGGAAACCTAGTAACCTGGAGAAGTAAAAGGCAAATTTTAGTAGCTAAAAGTAGTGCAAAAGTTGAATTTAAAGCAGTAACTCAAGGAATATGGAAAGGATTGTGGTTGAGGAAACTGTTGAAAGAACTTTATATTACAAAGTAACCACCAATTAGGCTCTAATATAGTGTATCAGTGATGTAAACAGAAAAATATGAGACAGAAATAAAAGAAAAGACAAAAGTTCTAGTTACTGTGAACGTAGGTCTCAATAGACCGAACCACTTACCCAGGTTTTGTCTTGTTAGCTTTTGTGGCTCCAATGTTCACAGGGGTTTTCGAAACACTTGGAGTTGATATGCGTACATTAGTGGAATTCTATACTTTTGCTTTACTATCTGCCTTTAAGAGTGAGCGCATTAGCTTTGAGTCTAGTTGTATTTTCACCTCTCCAAACAGGTCTTCTAACATTGTTTTCATGCCTTGGACGTGGTTGAGGACTCAGTACCCTTGTTGAGCTCAAATATTCAGGTTCACATCGAAGTGGTTACTCACTGGGGTGTTTCCATATTCATTTGCTCTTCACTGCGTGTATTTCTAGACTATTCCTCCCAGTAGGTAGCAAGCTTTGGCTTGCTCCTTCCTTTTAGGTCTCCGTTGATAACTTATGGAAATGAAGTCCTCTATGAGTTTCACTTCATCATGTAACTTCTTGATGCTCAGACTATCATGGAGAGCCTTGTTCATCTCTACCTCGATATAGATCCTTTCGTACCCTATGCTTTTGAGATTAGCGATTTATTCATCCATGTACAAAGGTCTTCCCGGTGAACTTGCTAGGTAACTGAGTCTGTCAGATGACCACTATTCAAGGGGAACGTTGTTAAAGTTCACCCTTATAAGTAAGTTCTTCAAATTTTCTTTCTCCATGATTAAGCGTAAAGGCCATTTTTGGAGCATTATAGGTCTTCCTTGGATGAACCAAGGTGTAGCTTTTAGGATCTTGTTAACTTTATCCTCTGCGAAGAAAAAGAATTGTTCTGTTTTATAGTCCAAGTTTTTCTGTTGTTGTTGGCCTGGTGTTGAGCCTGGGGGAATCAGAGGTGCTTCTCAACGAGAAATCCTATCAAGGAAAATTTCCATTTTTCATGCTGAGCACCTCCATAGGTAGAGAAACAACAATTGATTCGTTGGTAGGGGGAATATTCCTAAGCTAGTCAAAAGACATTGGGTTCCCTACCACTTTGATCCAGCCCAGCTTGTTAATCGGTTGTGTGCAGTTGGAGAGAGTTTCCTTGCCATTATTAACAGCCATAGAGACCACAGCAGCCATCTGAGAAGCATTTGGTTTGGAAGGGGAGAGGGACGAGAAAGCAAAGGGAATGCACTGGGGTAGTTAATAGAACCCGCTCTTTGAAGGACACTACGTCCGAAAGCGAGTTAGGGACTACTGGGGTTGACGCGGAGCTCACCAGGGCGAAACCAAGGGGAAGGATTTTTGCCATTAATGGTAACTAATTGACAGGTCTGGGAAGCAAGAAAGAGCCCACCTAGGAAAATGGCTAAAAGGGAAACTGATTTTCAAAATTTGTCTGAAACAAAGAGGGCTAGGGCTGGGATGGGAAATGTGTGGAAACAATCCAGAGCATTTCTCACTAGCATGAAATGAACTTTGTTGTAATTTGGATTTTAGAGTGGTAGAATCTTTGTTATGCGTTACTCATCAAAGCAAAAAAATGTTTAATCCCATTTATTCTTTTCATAGTTTCAGTGTTAAAAGGGATAATCTTTGTTGATTTCTTATGCCTTGGGAGTTTATGAATGTTCAGCCTGCTAAATTAATAGCTTCCAAATTCTGTTATGAAGTTCCTTTATCTTTAAATATAGACCTGAATGCTTCCACTTTGTGATTCGTATGACAAGTGGGATGGTGAGCTTTCTAATTAAATTTTATTACATGCAGCTAAGATACCTGCTTATGTTTATCCTTTTCTTAGCAACCCAAGAAAGGAAACGCCTCATGAATCCCTAAGACTTATCAGCTTAGGTGTTATTGGCGCTTTGGTGAAGGTACTTTATAAACTTAAGATTTTGTTTTTTCTGTGGACAGGATTGTTTGAATTTCTTCTTGCCAGTTTTCTTTCTTTCTTTTTTTCGGTCACAACATCACAGAGATAAACAGACTAATAATGTCTTGAGCCATTTAAGCTTTAGAAGTAGTAAAAGTATCCCATAGCATACGGGAAAGGAAAAAGTTGGTTTTACACAATTCTAACTTTGACTGAAAGGGAAGTTCAGATTTTGATCTTGCAATTTTAGATTGAAGCTCTTCTTCTTCTGCAGGTCGATGACGTACGAGTTATACGATTCCTTCTTGAATCTCAAGTACTTCCCTGTTGTCTACGTTCCATGGAAGTGGGCAATGGATTGTCACAAACAGTTTGTGTCTTAACTCTTATTTTATGAATTCTACGTTACTGCATTAATTTTGTCTTGGATTTTTGGTCCATAATTATGCAAGTTCCCAAAGACTTTACCTGAATGCCATCACTATGACTTTGGTTTCAAGAAACAGTACGCCTTACCATAAGCTCCAAAAAGTCTTTTAGTTATGCAATACACTAATAGGAGATTTTATGAAACTTACTCGAGATGATGCAAGCTGTCAACAGTATTAGCTGTCAGAGTTTAAATTGTCTAAGTCTAATATGATCATTAGGTGGCTTACGATTGGTTACCCTAACATACTATCCATGGCGAATATCTGTGGTCTCTAGCTTGAGGGAAATGTTGTGAGACTGGACTAATACTACTTAATGCATATGAATGCAGGTAGCTACATTTATAGTCCACAAGATTCTGAAAAACAATCAGGGTATGAACTATTGCTGTGCCATTGCCGAACGATTTTTTTCCATAGGACAAGCTTTAGGAAATATGATTGAGAAATTTTCTGAAAATCAATCCAAACAGTTGCTGAAACTCATCATCTGCTGTTACCATAGTTTCTCGGAAAGTCCAAGGTTAGCCCTGCAAAATTGCACTCATGCTGCCATTAATATTTTCAGCACTATATATGTCTTACGTTTAAATTCCATATGCAGGGCACGTGAATGTTTAAGGATGTCCTTTCCTGTGATTTTGACCGATTCAAGGTTCATTAACATCCTCCGTGTAAGTTCTAATACTTGTTTGATTTTCATTATTTGGAGTATAGGCTTATAAGTGTGTGCTAGAATATATATATATGCGGGCATTACGCGGCCACACACGATCTCACACTAACTTTGATCATTTACAATCAAATTGTTGGACTGTACGGAAGCCTCATGTTTTGTGTTAGAATATGTATAGGAAAGTACTTTTTAAGCCTTTGAGCTGCAGGTATAGAAGCTGTATAGGGCACCTAGCTAGTACGATCTTATTACCCTATCAAATAGATGTTCTTATTCAAGTATTTCGAGAAAAATAATTTAGTTGACAATTATCAAATCTAAGGTATGCGTGCTCACTTCTTCCGTGGTTACAAGGGCTGCACGCCATGTTTTCGAGTTATGAATTCCCATAACATGTGTACAGCATTTTTCACGTTTATGCAATATGGATTACAAGTTTCCTCATCTAGACCCACGTTGCTGAGTAGTGAGCAGGTTCCATTTGAAATGTGGTTGACTTCAGTTTTAAGTTGATGTGATCCTTGCGATATGATCCTATCTAGGACGATGAAGAAGCTATGCAGTCCCTACAAAAGTTCTTTCAAAATGTCACTCAAGGAGTCAGGAAGAAGCAATGCAGTTTTTACCGAGGAAATCCAGCAGAATTCAGGCAATTGTTCATAAAGTAGGCTCGAGTCAGCTGAGAAGGAAATCTATGCTCACATGTATTCGTAATGCTAAACTCCTACTTCACCACATCAAAAGAAGTTGTTCTCTCCTTGACTTACGTCTCGTCAGGCAATCCTAGCTACCAGAGTTGATGTTTCTCTAGGATAAGGATAGGCTCAAATTATGTTGCACACTTTTTAACTGAAAACGTTATTAGTTGATGAGAAGTTGGTAACTATAATTTTTCGGACGTTTTATTGATGCAGTGATGTTTGTTTTTATGTTATTAGGTCCATATAACTTTTTAGTATCATTTTGCAACGTCTTGAGACATATAACAAGTCTATTTCTAGTTGAAGAGTCGAATTGAAGAGAACCAAATATACAAAACTAACTTGCTAAGAGTTTTTCTTTTATTGGATGTGTAAATCATTTCATTCATTCATTCTTTGTCAACATAAGATTTGGCATATTTGAGATATTAACATCTTTTCTCTTTAAACTTGTAATATTCTTACTAAGGTTTATTCCTTAGCTGTTCATGCATTAGGCCTTTTTTTTTAATCTATTATTTCCTTATAGTCTCCTATGCTGAATCTTTTTACTGTTGATTTTCATAAGCTTTTTCTCACTATTCTTTGTCGGTATCCACTACGATTTTGGACTCCATTAAGCTCCCATCTATACTCAATCTTTTAAGTTTTATCCTATCAGCAGTAAGTAGATTCTTACATACCTAACTTTAGTCAAAATAGTTGTGTTTTCATCCACACACACACACACACACACATATATATATATATATATATAAATTTTTCAATAAAACTAGTTAAGTAGCTTAAACTAGATGTAGATGGTAATAATTAATTGCACTATGTTTTTAGCATGATTTATGAAGCATTTAATTTATATGATATTTGGTACTTAATTTAGTTTATATATTTTTTACATTTTTTTTTTACTTTTCAATGAAGAATGAATGAATTCATGCAAGTCTAAGTTAAGTTGGAATGATCTCAGGATGAATTTATAGGAATAAATTGGGACATGTCATCAATAACAACAAGGACATACTTTCTGAATAGGGAGACCAACATGGGGTTATGTTTTGAACAAAAGTACTAATAGGGAGCTATTTTTTTGAACGGCGGACTAAAATAGGGTTGTGTTCAACCTATATTCCATGATGTTTTATTTTGTTACTTCATCGTTTTTGTCCAAAGCATTGTAGGACCAACACTAGTCTGTGTTAGATCTATCAAGACAAAAAATCTTTATGCAAAAAGAAGTCAAGAGGGGTGTAAAGCAATATAGGAACTAACATGTGGCTGTGTTTGATCATTATTTGACGAAATTACTAAGGTTTCATGATAAAAAAAAGATTTAAAAAGAGAGAAAGAAAAGAGGAGATATGCCTACGAGGACCAAAATTTAGTCATAAGGCTGAGGAGACTGAAGAGAAAATTAAGGAGACAATCTTGAAACAAGATTTCATCAAGTTCAATTAAGAAGGATAGGGATTCAAGAACCATAACTCATTCTTATCTCTTGTTTTTTTTTATATTTTTATTATTTGTTATAATATGAACTAAATTGGGTTATATATTTAGATGTGATGAACTCTAAAATTGTGTATTGATTTGGTCTTTAGTTTGGTGAAAGATTTTAGTTGTAATGAGAATTCTTCATATTTTTATATCATGTTGAATTGAAGAAACAAGATTAAATAATTGATTCTTACATTGAGATTGAGAAATAAATTATATGTTTAGATCACAACATAGATAAGGAGGGTTGAGAGTGGGTTACTCAAGAGAGAACTAAGAGTTCCTAGCTTAGGGTAAAATCTATTATAAGAATTCACAAAATGAATTAATTCATTATTAGGATGTTTTGTTTAGAAAGAGATTTTGATTATTTCAATTTAAGAATGAGGGAGAGAGAGTATAATTTAATTAAGACATTCTTATTGCTATAAGAAACTAGAATTATCCAATACATCAAGGTGAAGTTAAACATAGTGAAGTATAAGCAGAAATCTTAACTATAGCTTATTCATAGATAACTTTCTTTTTTATTATTGCTTTGCTTTGGAAATTTGACTGCTAATTTTGTTTTCCTTTTCAATTGATTGTAGTTGGTAGTTTAGATAATTAAGTTTGTGACTAGTCAATAGTTAATGATTATTTATCGAGGAATTAACCTATACTCGCTAGTGCTACATACAACTATATTGTGTGCTTTTAATTAAAAAATGCATCAAGTTCTTATTATGCCACATAAAATATAAAAAAGAAAAAATAGAAATAAAATTTTTCTATATTAAATAAAATCATTCCACTATCTTCAAACCAAAGAAAAAGTTTGAAGTTAAATAGTGGTGCTAGTGGCCATTTGAAATAGTGACGAAGTTGAGTAACCGAGAATTCATGACAAGGTGCTTACTCTTAAAAAGGCTAGGTGGCTTTTATGCTTGATTGACCTTTTACGTAAGTAGTCAATATTTAATATTGCAGGTACATGGCGTAATTATAGCTAGTACTGGCAAGTATGGGTTGATCCCATAAAGACTATGAATACTAGTATTTACTCTTTCCCTATTATCTAGCCTAAGGATTGACTTTAGATTTTTAATTAAAGGAAATAAAAATAAGGAAATAAAATAAAATAAATAACAAAGTTGAATAGATAATTTAGGAAGCACTATGAAATTATCAATATTGAGGAATTAGTATTTAGGTTTTGAATCCTCCTAAACCTTTAACAGATTGACCTCTTGCAATTGTTTGATGATTTATTGGATTGTGGAGACTCCTACAGTATGCTAATAGTTGACCTTAAGTCTACTAACAACTAATCCTAAGGTTTCTAAGCGAATTACTAATGTTAAATTTTACAAGATTGCATTATCAATTTATGAGTCCCTCAATTAGGTTTGACCATAATCTAGAAGATTTATATCATCCTATCTCTAGGGTTGCAATCAACTCTTTCCAATTACCATAGATCTATTCAAGCCTAGGATTTCACAATCGCTATATATGAAATTCGGTTATGGTTTAACATTTTAGAACACTAGATCACAAATAAAACAAGTAATTGGATCATAATAAATCAATCAATCAATGACATTAATAGAAAGATCAACACATGTTAAGGCATTGAAATATGGTTCATCTAACTTATGGGTGTTTAGTTACATATAATCGAACACGAAATCAAACATACATTGAAAGAAAAACAAATAGAAAACAACAAGTTCATAATTCTAAATCTCCCTGATTGTCTTCTATTAAGTAATTCTTAAGATGCAGATTTATGATCTTGTATCCTGATGGATATATCGATGATTTCTTCATGCTTTCCACTTCTCTAGACTAAAATTGCCCCTTGAGAATGACTCTTATGTCTCAAAATCAACTCAGAAAGTCTTTTCCTTTCAATTGCCACTGAAAATGTTTTTTTATTAGGAAACTTGAGATTCTTGGAGGTGCATGGTCTCTTGCAAAGTCATGCATCAGACTTTGCATAATCAGAATTCGCTAGATATCGTAAAAGTGCACGGCTATAGGAGCATGATCACGATGCACAGTCGTGCATTCCTTCAGATTTGTTGATTATTTGTTTTACACCATGTTTTTGCCCGAATTCCTCTCCTTTAAATCCATAAAGACAATTATCACCTGTAAACACACTTAAAGGATGTTAAGTACAAAATATATAGCAAAAGTATAAAATATCAAGAAAAATAAATCAAATATGGGCATAAAAGTATAAAATATAAATCCATCGTCAATTTCAACCTGTCCATTTATACTATACATTATTATATCCTATTGAATTAAACTAACATACAATTAGAATCAAGTTATCCTAAAATTAATTTCCTAAGTAATATTAATAATAATCACATAATATTAATAATAATCACATTAGTAATTGCATTGAAATCAAAAGTATATCTCTTTACACCCTCACCAAGATTTTACTCAATAAACTCAAGTGTTTAGGTTAAAAAGCATTAAAACTCTCAATCAAGCATAGTAAAATTCTTACCATAGGCTTGCAACAAAATCACATCTCCACCACTTATTTACAAAGTAGAAACAAAAATCAGAAAGTCTTTATAATGTTATAACTAGGCTAAGGTAAGGTATGATTGGGATAATAAAAAGGGTTAAATTGAAGAATATTTATTACACCATATAATTCAAGACTTGTTTATAAGTACATATAAGTCATTCCATTGCAAAACTAATGGTATTATACAATAATATTTTATTTATTTATTTTTATTTTAAATCTTATTGTCTTTTGGTCTTTTTTTCACACTAAACATTTAGCACCACACTTCAAAAAATATTAGAACTTTCACAAATTTCAAGTCTCCATAAGTAAATAATGTAAATAATCTCCAAGTTTCAAAACAATAAACAGGTCTTCAAAGAAAAATAGGATAAAGGTTAATATGTATATTTAGTGAATGGAAAAGTCTAAGGCTTAACTTGGTTATTCCTAAAGGTAAATTTTTTGGTATGGTAATTTTTAAAGAAATAAGCTAAAACAAGCTGGTAATTCTAAATGCATTAATCATGTCAATGTTTCAAATTTAACAAATATGGTCTCAACATGCATAATAAAAGCAAGTTATAGAATTATCCTACTGTCCAATGATATCATACATATGAAAGAATAACAAGAGCTTTAAAAAATTTGAAAATTAGTTTTTTTTTAGCTCAACATCTTACAAAAAAATTGGTTATATATGTGCATTAATAATATGCAATTTCATTCAACTTGGAAATTTCAATGATTATGAAAAATATGACTTAGAAAAATAATTTTACTCTAGCCATCATCCTTTTGCACGCCAATTCAAATCAATATTCAATAATAAAGTACAACATTAATGGACAGATTCAAGCAATTCAAAATATTAGTCAACAAAATTTATAATCAAGATTATAATAAGCTAGAAGAAATCAATTAAAATTCAATAGACCCATCACCACACTTAAAGTCATACATTGTCCCCAATATGTACACAAAATAAGCATTTAGGAAAAGTGAGAGGGTTTATTGGTGCTTTCCTGACTATGACCATTTCACTGATTCCGATGAATCTAATATGAAACTAACATCCTTGCAAAATATAAAAGAAAAGGATAAAATAAAAAGAAATAACATAATAGAAAATAAAATCTTATATTAAGATAAAAGCAAACACAAGATAATATCAAAATTGAAATAAAATGAAAACTAATTCATGGATTGCCTCCTATGTAGCACTTCTTTACCATCATTAGCTTAACGTAACCCGCATGTTTAATGTTATCCTGGATTAATAATTATCGGCTTGCTTTCACCCTTTTTTTCCCCAAAGCGATTTCAGAGCCTGCAAGATAATAACAAGGATATAATTGATTATATTAATTAAAACAATAGACTCTATTAATGCCTCTTTTAATGACAAATTGTTAAAAATGTAAGGAATAATAGAAATCCTTATGTCATCAGCTAGCTTAAATAGTTTATCTTTGGGGAAGTGGGTACCCTCCATACTTAAGGTCACTATTACACCTCATCAATAGTTTCCTTACTTGATTCCTTTGCCAGTTCTTCCTGAACCTCCTCTATCTACTCTTTTTCTTCCTAAATAGAGGTTTCTGGCTCATCTTCTTCAATTATGTTTTGCTACTCCTATACTTTTCTTTCTTGGATGGAGACTTCTTCTTCGTCCAAAAGCTCTTCTTATAATGTCACTCCATCTGTGAAGCCAACCCTTGTCTGTTCTTCACTCTTAAATTCACGTTGCTCAACTTTTCTATTAGTAAGGAGTTCTATTAATTTATCTGTAATACTAGCTTCCTCTTCCTCTTCTTCTTCTTCGAGCTCATCTTCATTACTAAAGGTGATTGCCATTCCAAATTCGTTAAGATCTGTTTCATTAGGACTAAGACAACTCCCTAATGGTTCGTTAAATAATATCTTCACCAGCTGATTAATTTGATTCACCATATTCTATATACAAGCCACTATTTCCTAATGCCTCATGTTTGATTCTTGAATATACTTAATCATCATATTTTTAAGAGCAACAGTTACCTTCTCGCCTTCTTAAAATGCATCTTCACTCATAAAATCAATTGTAGTCTCTTCTTTACTTTTAGACGGTTGGAAGCTCAAATTATAATCATCATATATAGGTGAAGAAAATTTCTCATCAAATTCATATTCACTAACTACTCTCTTGGCAAGGCATTCCATTATTTTATCTACAATACTTTCCTTTTCTTCTAAAAGCTCTTTTTGAATTGTCCCTCTATTCATGAAGCCAACACTTAACTTTTCTTCACTCTCGAATTTGTGTTGGTCATCTTCTATTTCAACAAGGACTTCTATTAATTTATCTTCCAAAGTTGGCTCGTTACATAGAGATGCTTGTTGCTGTAAATATACCTCCATCCATAATTATAAGAGTTGCTCCACTCTAAATTGTAATTGTTCTCATGTACTACACCATAAGGTTAATTATATGATAAGTTATTATTTTTGGGCTAACTTTGGACGTAAATCTCATTAATATGATGAAATATTTATTTTAAATTCATGGACTTGTTTTTTAATTATTATCAGGTGATTTTAAACATATGGGAGTTGAATTTGAATCCAAAGATGCAAGAAAAGTAAAGGCAATTCAAATTTCCAGTTAGTAGAAAAGTTTTTCACTAAGCATGGGCATGTGTAAAGGAAAAGCTTATCACCAGAGTCTGATTTGGAAAGAGATTTGATAGAATTAGGATTCTATCTATTTTGGGAATCAAGTTGTTTTCTTTCTATGGGGATTTGCTACTTGATTTCATAGGGGGAGTGTATCTGATCAAATAACTTTAAGAAGGAAGGACGACAACCCCCTTTAGACATCTTAACATTCATGTCTTTATTTTGTTCTTTTGGGGAGTCTTTCATTTTTTTGGAAAAAGGATAGATATGAATACCAGACATTTTACTATTCTTTTATCAAGTTTCATCACTATTATGAATATCTATATCGTTTTTCTTGGTTGAAGGAGACCAACATTATCATCTAATTTGTGTGAGATTTTCTAAATAAAGTTTATATCATTTACTAATATTAAGTGTCTTTCGTATTACTTTTCATGATTGAATTGATTGACCTTAATGATGTACAACTACGAATTGATTGATTTAATTTACAGCTAGATTAGTAGGATTTGATGTTCAGTTTTGCTAATCCAAAGTGGCAAATAGGATTACCATCTTTTACGTTAGGTATTGGAAATTCTAAAAAGATATTTATCTAGACTAAACACATATCGTTTGCGTATTATCTTGCTTACTGATTCTTTTAGTTCTTAAAGCTATTAATTATCAAATTTAAGATCATATCTAAGTTGTTGGTTAATAAGAGTGATTAGAATACATGTTTATATTCATGTAATCCTAAAAGAGAACACCATTCAATGAGTATTTATTAATGGATGTAATTTTATATCGATGATCCATACTAGTTTGATAACGTAGGTGACTCGAAACCAAGATTTTTTCATTAATTTTCCAAATTGGTATTTCTGTTTAATTCTAATTTTTGTCATTTTTAATTCCTTAAAATCAAGTTATTTAAAATCTCCCCCGTTTGTTTTATTTTTAACTCGTGAAACACTTACTAATAGATTCCTCATGGGAACGATCTCAACTCTTCACTACCTACATGTTTCATTATTAAAGTTGGTATTAATTTGGTTGTAGGCCATTGTCAGGGATTTCTTGATGGTATATGTATGTACACGAGTAGACAAAGCAACACAATTGCTATTCGATTCATAGATAGAAAGATGACTAAGAAGTTACGAAAGCAGACAAAACAGAGATAACAAGCATAAAAGAAAGAAAAGATGGCTACAAATCATACCCTTCGTGAATTAGCTACCCCTATGGACACTTAATAGCCCCATTGCATCAATTTTTTGAATTTGAGGGACAATAATGCCTTTGAATTAAAGTCGAGGTTGATTCATTTATTTCCAATTTTTTGAGGTCTACCGGGAGAGGATCCTTACAATCAAATTAAGAGCTTTTCCATTTTCTCTCAAAGATGATGCTCAAGATTGGTTGTATTATTCCGCTGGTGAAAATGTGCAGACATGGGTAGAAATGAAGAGACTATTTTTTGAAAAATATTTTTCAGCATCAAGAGCTGCCAATATTAGAAAAGAAATTTGTAGCATCCATCAACATATGGGTGAGACCCTATATGAATATTGGGAAAGATTCAACAAGTTTTGTACAAGCTACCCCCATCACTAAATAAACAATCAACTATTGATTCAATACTTATATAAAGGTCTTTTGCTTACAAATAGGAGTATGATTGATGCTACAAGTAGTGGAGCTTTAGTTGACAAAATACTGGCAGCCGTAGGAGATTTGATAGTGAACATGGCTTCCAATACATAACAATTTGGGATTCATTCTAGCTATAGTTCAAAACAATTGAATGAGGTGAATGTATAAGCGTTGGAGAAGAGATTAGACGATCTTACATCTTTGGTGTGGTAACTCACAGTGACAAAGAAAGAAGTAAGGGTGTGTGGAATACGTTTAATGTTAGGACACTCTATTGATGCATGCCCTATTTTGTAAGAGGAAAATGCAAAACAAGTCAATATCATGGGAGGATTTGCTGGGCTCAAAGGAAATATGATCCATTCTTAAACACATATAATCTAAGTTGGCGTGACCATCTAAATCTGCATTATGGGAACTCTTAAGGACAATAAGCTACCTCAAATTTCCAATAATATAGGCAACCTTATGTTCCTAGATAACATCAACAAATGGCACCAAATTTTAAAGGTAAGTCCTCTTTAGAAGATATGGTTAAATCTTTGGCCACTAACACCATGACAATTTAGCAAGATATTCAAGCTAGTATTCAAAATCTTGAAAATCAATTGAGCCAAATGGCAACAACTATTTACTGATTAGAGGCACAAAATTTTGGAAAATTTCTTGCTCAAATAGAAATCAATCCTAAGCAAAGTGCCAAAGCTGTCATGATGTGTAGCGGTAAAGAATTGAAGGAATCTTCTCTAAAAATCTCCAAAAGGGAAATCGAAGAAAAAGCAAGAAAGGAAGTACCCAACCAGCCAAAAAACTAAAAAGGGAAAAAATAAATTCAGATCTATATAAATTTTTTGTGCCATCCCCTTTTCCTAGTCGATTTGCCAAAGTAAAGAAAGAGGGGCAAGAGAAAGAGATATTCGAGAGTTTTAGAAAAGTCCCGATAAATAATCCTTAGCTTGATGCCAATAAAGAAATCCCTCATTATGCTAAATTTCTAAAGGAGCTCCGCACTTTAAAACAAAAATTGAAATTTGATGAGAAGGTAAAATTAGGAGAGAATGTATCTGCAATACTTCAGAAGAAAAAGCTATCACCTAAATGTTAAGACTCACACATGATCACTATTCCCTATAAAATTGATGATCTAAGAATTGGAAAGGCTATGTTAGATTTGGGTGCATCAATAAATGTCATGCCTTATGATGTTTACAAGTCCTTAAACATGGGGACCCTCAAAGAGACTATAGTAATTCAATTAGCGAATCATTCGAATGCTTATCCAAAGGTCATGTTAGAGAATATTTTGGTTCAAGTAGGTAAAATGCTTTTTCTAGCTAATTTTTACAATTTGTAGATGGGTAGTGAGGATGTATCCTCTTCAACTCTAATTTTATTTGGAAGGCCATTCTTGAAAACCGCTAGTAATAAAAATTGATGTTCATGATGGATTGTTGATTATGGAATTTGATGGTTAATTAATTAAATTCAATATATACAATGCCATGAAATTTTCAGATGATGAATAACTTGTTGTTTCTGTGGATTTTATTGACACTTGGGTGCAAAAAAAATCTTCCTTAAATGGAAGAGATGAACTTGAGACAATCCTTGAGATCAGAGACGTGTTGCAGTGGCAATTATTTACAAGGATGTTAATGCCCAATAATTAACTTGAAGCTATGTTTTGTAATTTGGAGAAAACCAAGCAAATGGTGAAACAATTACCTTACGTGGAGTTGTCTCGAAATAACTCCAAGTTATTTTCTTCATTGATTTAACCACCCATATTGAAGCTGAAGAATTTTCCTAACCATCTAAAATACATATGTTTAGATGAGCACGGTACGTTGCCTATTATTATCTCAAATAAACTAACTCCTTTGTAGGAAGAACAATTAATTCAAGTGCTAAGACAACGCAATGAAACCATTAGGTGGACAGTAATTGATTTAAAAGGCATTAGTCCCACAATTTGTACACGCTAAATTTTGATTGAAGATGAAGCCAATGAGGTAAGGCAACCCCAATATCGTTTAAATCCACCCATGATGGAGGTGGTGAAAAAAGGAAATCTTGAAACTTCTTTGTAACATCCTGTTATCCCATGTTAAGGGCTAAAATCCTAGAATAATGTATGTGAGAGTTTACAAGTTAGAAATTTCATGCTCATGCATAATATAGCATACATACATGCCCGAATATTGATTTTTGCACATTAAAAGAATTGTACATACATTCATCGACATTTTTTAGGTATAATTGAGTTATAAATGTTTTTATATGTTGAAAATTGATTTGGAAAGTATATGTATTGATTTAGAATATTTGGTGAAATTTATGAAATTTTGGGTATTTTCGAACTAGGAAAAATGTCAACTGGCAAGACAATTGATAAATGGTAGTAGAATTTATTGTCCTATAGCAATGGAAATTTTGATAAATGACCTTGTGATTTATTGACAGGTGTCATCGAAAATTGGGAGACAATTGGAGTAGGAATTAGAATTGATTGGCCTAGTTAAATAAGAGAACTTAGTTTAAAGCCTTAGAAATTGGACAAGTGGCAAAACTAGTTAAATAAGAGAACCTAGTTTAAAGCCTTAGAAATTGGACAAGTGGCAAGTGACAAGTGTCACATGCCAAGCCAAGTCCTAAAGCCTACGTTTCTTCTAACTTGAAATACCTAGTTAATTGTTTTCTCTTGTTTTCTTCTTCTTCTTCATGACTTTCTCCATTTTCTTCAAGCTTCTTCATCTTCATCATGAGTTTTTTTCCTAACCTCCACCAATATTGAACCTAGCTCTCTCATCTTTCCCTTACTACTCTCACTTTGTTGTCTCTTCCATTTGCCACAAGAAAACCTAACCTAATCCACCTTCAAGATGATGATCGTGTGATATGGGAAGTTAGGGCTTCTTGTTATGTTTGAATACATTGAAGAAGTGCAAAAAATGATGAATATGAGTGAATGATGTTCTGTTTTTGATGTATATGTTTATTCATGTATTTTGATTTGTTTGTGATCAAGTTGAGCTAAAATTGAAATGAGAATGAAGGTGAAAATGAAATGGAAAATGTGCATAAAGTGTGATAAAGGACTGTGATAATTAGAGTTAAATGAAGATTAGTGAAGTAGACAAAATTGTAGAAAAATGTGATATAGAAAAGTATGAAAATAGGTTCTATTTTTAGGTTGTAATCAATCATGAAATTGTGAATTGTGTATGGAGGATACTGAACTGAAAGTTGAGGTATAACAGATTGATCAACTTGAAACGATAGAATTTTGGCAATTTAGTGTGTTGGAATATGTTATATGGAGTGTTTTTACTAAAGATGCATTTATATTCGGGCTATACCTTGATCTGTGAATATTCAAATTAGATGTATTTTGATCTAAATAAAGCCAGAGACATACAACTATAATTTTTAAGGAGAAATTGAATTTGAATTCTTTCATTAAAGGTCTTGAAATTAAGCTTGAAGTTTAGTTTTGGCTTAGGCTATAGCAGTACCCATGATAGAAATCATATCCTGTGTTTATTGAATAAACTATATTGATGTAGGCTGAATCAGACAAATTTGTCTTCACAAAAGTTGTATCTTATTCTCTTAGCTTTCGATTGGTATAAATTTTGTAATTTGTGGATATTGGAATTGAGAGTATGAGTTGTACAACTTTGAGTGCACAATCATGCACTAGCCAAAATTTCAAACGTACTTAGTCCGGCGTATTTTGAGTATAACTTTCGAAATACTAACCCAAATTGTATGATATTGGTGTTATTAGAAACGTAAGACATAGGAGAACTATTTTTATAAGGAAGTGTGGCCAAATTACTCCATTTTCTTTATCAGAATGATCATGCAAAGTGAACCTAAAAGTCTGTTTTTAGAAAAATTGGGAATGATAAAATGAGTTATGAAATTAGATTTAAATTTTTTTATGGAGGTGCAAACCCTAAGTACAAATTATAATTATGTGAGTGTTGATAAATGAATGATTATGTGATGAGAATAATGAAAAGATACCCAGGATTGTCATTGAACATGCATTGTACATTATCCATATGTATACATATGTGCATAAATGAGTACGTGTATAATTGTGCAAATTTGTGATATGTGTAAATGTATATTTTGCATAATATAGAGGATCATCCATCTAGACATTGTTGGCACTTTGAGGCAATAGCTTCTGGAGCGATCTGTGAGTAACCTAGATGGTCTCATTTAATTATTTGCTTGTTATAAATTATGTTCTGAGTTATCTTTGAATGTGGACTTGATTGTGCTAATTCCAAATACTGAAGGTCCGAGACTTCTAATGCATGAATGTGATATTTGAAGTGCCCCTTATATGTGAATGTGAAGAAATAAGTGTTACTCAATATGATTGTTGAATGTTAGACCAAGGTCTAATGATAAATGTGAATGAGACTGTGAATGTGATTGATTAAAATAATGATTGATTAAATATGTGTGATGCATTTCATTATATGAATGCATGATTAGATAATGAGAATTGTGACTTGAGTAGCCATCGAAATTGAGCTTAAAGTTCAGAATGTGATTAAGAGCCGAAGGCTTGTTATGTATAATGAGCTGTATATCCCCAAAGGATAAGGGCAATATCAATGAGCTCGATATTCACAATGGATACAGGACAATTTAGGCACTCAGTCACAATAATGTAACAATCGAAAGTAAGTCTCACAAGCACTGCATATACATTTAATATTTGTGTTTCACTGTGTGGACATGTATTTGAATGAGAGTGGATATGTAAAGTAAATGATATGTGATGTTATATGCTAAATGAAAAGATGTGAATTATGTGTTTACATGTGTTGATGTGTTGTATGAATTAAGTGAACCATCGAGAATGATTACCTTACTGAGTTCACAAAACTCACCAAAAATTGCAATGTTGATTTTTCAGGATCGAGAGAGGACATTAGCGATAGAGAGACTATAAAAGAAGCATAATTCTTGTACTTTTGGGAAGAAGAAATGACTCAACAGTCGGTCAGCTGAGATTGAAGGATTAGATAGAAATTTTTGTATAATTCCTCTTTCTTATAGTGTGTTTTGTATTAGGTTTTGGGAGGATGTACATATTTTATGGTTTGTAAAGCTACAATGTACATATTCAGTTTTTATGAAATGAAAGGAGGAATGCAGTTGGTTTTTAAATATTATGTCTTTTCTTTATGATACCTTATAAGGGATTATAAATGATGATTCCATGACTAAGTGATTGTAGTGACTGCTCTAACATTCCATTATTATAGGGTATGTAATGGAATGTCCTCATAGTGTTCCAGTATGTACTCTATAGCAGTGGGGTGCTACATTCTTAATGCTGGGATTATCTATCCCATTTCAGATATCAATTGGGTAAGTTTGGTCCAAATATTTGCAAAGAAAACTGGGGTAATTGTAATAAAAATAGTGGTGGTTAGTTGATACCCACTCATGCTCAAAATGGGTGGAGAGTTTGCATAGATTATAGGAAGCTAAATTCGGTTACTAGAATATATCATTTTCTGCTTCCATTTATTAATCAAATACTTGAAACACTTATAAGTAAATCTCACTATTGTTATTTAAATGGTTATTTATGTTATCATTACATTTTTCTTGCATCAAAGGACTAAGAAAAAAAACTTTCACTTATCCATTCAACACCTCTGCCTATCAAAAAATGCCATTTAGGTTGTTTAATGCACCAATGACATTTCAAAGGTGTATGATAAGTATTGTCTCTATCTTGTGGAAGATTGTATGGAATTTTTCATGGATGACTTTAAAGTTGATGGAGAATCTTTTAAAACATGTATTATCAACCTTGAGAAAGTGCTTAAATGTTGCATTGAGACTAATTAGTTTTGAATTATGAAAATTGTCATTTTATGGTTGATCAAGGAATAAATTTGGATCATATAGTCCCTTCTAAGGGAATTGATGTTAATAAGGCTAAGATAGATTTTATAAGATCTTTACCTTACCCCACAACTGTGAGGGAAGTTCGCTCTTTTCTTGGTCATGCAAGATTCTATCAATGATTTATTAAATTTTTTTTGAAGATTGCTAAACCCATATGTAGACTACTAAAAAAAGATGTGAAATTTGATTTTGATGAGCCGTGCAAAATTGCATTTGATGAACTAAAGGGACGACCCACTATAGCCCCATTCATTTAGCTACTAAAGTTGGGCATTCCTTTCGAATTAATGTGTGATGCATCGGATTATGCAATTGGATTAGTTTTGGTTTAAAAAGTGGACAAAGTACCTTATGTCATTTACTATGCCTCTATGACACTTAACGATGCTCAGAAGAATTATTCCATAACAAAGAATGAATTTTTGGCTGTAGTTTTTAGGTTGGAAAATTTTTGATCTTACCTATGGGGACACGAGTAATCATTTATTTAGACCATACAACTCTGAAATATTTGGTGACTAAGAAAAAAGCAAAACCAAGATTGATTCAATGGATCTTACTCCTACAAGAATTTGAGTTGGAAATACTCGACAAGAAGGGAGCTGAAAAATTTAGTGTCTGATCATCTCAGCTGGATCACTCTAACCAATACATCTGAAGTATTCTAAGTTGAATTTCCAGATGAAAGTCTCTTTGCTATCCAACAGGTAATTCCATAGTATGCTGACATAGTAAATTTCTTGGTGACTAAGTCCTTACCTAGTGATTTATCTAGAGCTGAAAAGGATAAAATTAGATGAGAGGTTAAATATTACATAAGGGATGAGCCTTATCTTTGGAAATTTTGTGTTGATCAAATTAATAAAAGATGTGTTGCAAATGATGAAATTCCTTCCTTATTAAAATTTTTCCATTCATCTATGTGTGGGGGACACTTTAGACCTGAAAAAACAGCTCGTAAAATTCTTGAAGTGGTTTATTTTGACCTAAATTATTTTATGATACCTACATGTTTTATAAGTCTTGTAATCATTGCCAAAGAACAGGTAGTTTGGGACGAAGAGATCAAATGCAACTTACAAATATCCTGGTATGTGAAATTTTTGATATATGGGGATTTGACTTTATGGGTCCTTTTCCTTCATCTTTTGGTAATACTTATATCATTTTACCTATGTATTATGTGTCGAAGTGGATAGAAGTGAAAGCTACTCATATAGATGTTGCTAAGGATGTAGTCAATTTTGTCAAATCTAACATTTTTGTTAGGTATGGAATACTTGGAGCTATGATTAGTGACTATGGAACTCATTTTTTGCATTAAAATTGTTGGAAAATTGATGAAGAAATATGGTGTTTCACATCATATTTCGACCGCATATCATCTGCAGATGAGTGGGCAAGTTGAAGTCTCCAACCAAAAATAAAATCAATTTTGAATAAAGTGTGAATCCGAACAAAAAAGATTGGAGCTTACAAATGATGCTTTATGGGCATATCGAACTGCTTACAAAACTCCAATAGGCATATCGCCGTATAGGTTAGTTTTTGATAAACCTTGTCATTTACCTGTAGAAATAGAACATAGAGCCTACTAGGTTGTGAAGCAGTTAAACATGGATTTGGTAGAGGCTGGTAACAATAGGGATTGGCAATTGCAAGAGTTAAAAGAGATCCGTAATGAGGTTTATGAAAATGTGAAAATTTATAAGGACAAAACTAAAACTTTTCATGATAAAATGATTTTAAGGAAGCAATTTTCAGTAGGAAAAAAATGTTCTTCTTTATCATTCAAAGCTTAAGTTATTTCTAGGAAAATTACCATCTTGCTGGCTCGAACTATTTATTGTTACTAATGTATTTTCTCATGGTGTAGTAGAAATTCAAAGTTTAGATACTTCTAAGGTGTTTAAGGTTAATGGACACTGCCTGAAACCATACTATGGGAATTCTCTAGTCAAAAATGTAGAAGAGATAGACGTAATAGCCCCAATCTATCTATGATCAGGTAAGTAGATAAACACGCTAGCTAATTACTTAAAAGAAACGCATTTAGGGGCAACCCAAAAATTTCATGTTCAATTTTAATTCTATTTTTTAGTATTTCTCATTTTTAATTTTTTAATTTTTCGTTTTCAGCTATTAATGTTATTCCATTCCCTTTAGTATTTTTACATGTCAATATTTTCAATTCTAGTTTAATTAAAATAAAAAATAAAAAGTTTTTTCCTGCCCAACCACTGTTATCCTGCCTACCCACGACATTGCACCCATTCCACTTTCATTCACCCACTCCAATTTCATTCACCTATTGCCAATTTATCCAACACCCATACTATTCCAACAAAAACCCCTAAAACCTTTACCCTCCTTATCACTATAACTAACTCCACCCACCAGTCCACATTTTTGTTAGCTTTGTGCTCTTATTTTGGTGATTTTAGATCTGTCAATTCTAGAGCTTGGGACCATGACACACAAGAAGGACGACTCATGCCAGTTAGCTTCACCAATCCCAACATTGGTTAATACCTAATCTCCATAAGATACCACATCTGTGACGCCGACTCCGTCCATTCCTCTAATTTCTGAACAGACCCAAGGCCCTACAACTGGAAATCAAACTTGGAAAGGTAAGCAAATTGAGAGGAGAAGTCAATGGAACTCACGAAGTGGGGATTTCACTACTTTTCAACTGCCAGATGACAATCAGAGATTTCAACAATTGAGCCAATGAAAAATTTACCCATCTGATGACATTAAGCACGAACTATTTGTAAGTTCCAACTATGATTGTCATACTGATTTTCATTCCTCTGAACTATGGACTCAATGGTCTATCGATCTTTAACCATATAACGTTAGTGCATTTAATAATTCATATCTAAAAAAAATCCTATTTTCAAAATCATACATCAACTCTTAGCGTAAAATTTTTAGGGAGACGGGATTCTGCTGGTACACTTTCTAAGGCTGAATTTTATTTTTGTGGTGTATGGACAAAAAAATTCCTGTTAAATTAAGTTTTTGGTTTCTGACTTAATTCAATCTGTGTTATACAACAAATCCAAACTGTTAATATTAGGGTCTTATATCACTCAATTGACTATTAATTTGAAATTATTGGATCCTAAAAATACTGACATACTTGTAGTTTATGCCATAGAACCTTTGGATTTGGAATGTTTGTGCAGGATGGGTATTATTGAAATGAGTCATGGGAGGATATCCTTTACTTATCCAGGTCCAGTTGTCACTTCCAGCCTATATCCATCCACAAAGAGTCGGGTTGTCTCACCTACGTTGAGTAGTAGTCAACCTCCTTAGGCACACTTGGATGCTCGTTTGGCTCAACTTGAATGCCAGATGCACCAAATGGAGTACAATTTGACAGCATATTGGGCACATTAAGGATTCCAACCTCCTTACCCACCAACCCCATAACTTAGGAGATCAACTTACAGAGAAACTTTCTTTCCTCTTCTCTTTTCTATTTTATCTTCTTTTACTTTATATAATTACATTAGGGACATTGTATGGGTTAGGTGTGGCGATAGGCTATGTTCCATATAACTGATATTTAGGAATCTTTGTTGAAAATTTTTTAATAACGTTTTCTATACTTTCATTTTTAATGACTTAATTAATACACATAACTTGAGTTAATTTTATTTTTTAGGATAATATATGCCACTTAGTTAAGAAATATAAGTGTATACACTTAGTCAAGGTTTGGCAATCATATGATTAAACATGGTGTATAATTGTTGTGAACTACATTAACCTGTGAGCTTTTGGGCCTAAAAGATTGAAACATTTATATCAACATGTATTTATTTGATGTAAGATTATCTTCTAAGTTGAATTTTTCTCTAAAACTTGCTTGGAACCAACTTGAGATCGCATTTATACATTCGTGCATAAAAATTATAAAGGCCCTCTTTATTTTAAACCTTTATCTTAAAAAGCTAACCCAATTCGATATCCTTTGTTAAACCTTTTGAGTTGAACCCAATTTGTAACATCCTGTTACTTGAATTAAGATTATAATTCACGCTTATGCATAATGTGACATATTCGCACATGATATTTGATTTTTCACATATACAAATAATTGTACATGTATTCATGACATTTTTTCGGGTATAATTAATTATTAATAATGAAATTAAAATGTGAATTGTGAACTTTTTGGGCTGAAAATTTATGTGGAGAGTGTTATTATTATTTCAAAATTTTTGGTAAATTTTAGATAAATTTTGAAATTTTGGGGTATTTTTGGACTAGGCTGTGGACCAATAAAATAGTAACATTTGGAAGCCTTGCATGTAGCCACGTGGCTTACATGCAAGGGACACATATTATATGTTGCCCCGGGTGTTTTTGTAGAAGGGAGAGAAGCTTTTCGTTGTTCACCGAATGTTTCCCAAATTGTTTCCTCTGGGTTTCCTTTGGTTTCAAAATCCTGTTTTGATCTCTCATCGAATTCAAACTTACCAACCAGACTGTTACTTAATTCTGTGGAGTCTTTATAATTTCTTTCAAACACCGAAGCTTAATTCATTATTATCAGTATTGGAGATTTTTTTTGAAACATCAGCTATACATTTGGTCTACTTTTACTGCTGCAAATAGCTAAGCCAAGTAAGTAACTCTAATAAATCTATTTTTCGGTGTAAATTTTTACATGCATGCATGAGTTTAAGAAGTGTGATTTCGGTGTTGAATAACTTGTATGATGAATTTGTGAATTTAGGGAATGAGTAGAAAGTGTATCAAGATTGTGATATTTTGAGTTAAATGGAGATTAGAGAAAAAATTATAATTATAGAAAATAATGGTTGGATGTTAATGATGTTCATGCTCTATTTTTCTTGATGATGTACGTGAATGTTTTTGGAAATGTTTAAAGGAATTAAAATGAGTTTGTTAGTAAGTTGTAATGAAAATGGGAAGATCCAGATGAGAGAAAAAAAAAGAAAATTATATTATGAAACACACAAGAGCATATATCTGGTAAAGTTGGAGCATGCTCTGTTTTCACTATATACAAGCATAAATGTTTAGGTAAAGTTACTGATGAAATTTTGTGAGGTTAGAGTTAAAGAGAATATAGAGTGGTATGGTCTTGTGTTTCAAGAAGGATTAAATTGACAAAAAAAGGAAGAAGAACATGGAATGAAGATGGAAGAAAGATGTAGAAAAATGGGATATGCTCACATGAACAGTGTAGTTTTTGTAATGTAGGTATAAAATTTTAGAATTTGGATTTAGTTGTGATGGGTTCGTTTGAGATGGAAGTAGAAAAAAATAGTTTATACAACATATATATTAGTTGTAATGTGTAGGAATGAAGCAAAAAAAAAAGAAAGAAAGAAAGGAACAAGAAGAGGAGAGGTGTAGTTCGGTGAAGAAGATGAAGGCTGGTGTTCTAGAGAGAGAAAAGGTGATGGGTTATTTGTGTGAGTTAAAAACTAGAGTTTTTCTTTGAACAACCCTCAGTTTTTTCTCTACAACTTTTTCATCCGAACTCCAAATAACTTGAAACTTAGACCAATTGATTCCTAATACATTTTTATTTCTCTACAAAAAAATTATAGCTATCTGAATTAATTTGAAATTGACTGATAGGATGAAAATGTGGAAGTCTGCTAGAATGTTATGAATTGAAAATGTTTCATGTACATGTTTCAGTTATCTGATTATAAATTGAGATGTATATTTCTGAATGAGTTGATTTTTTATTCTAATTAAACTAGAGACATATTTATACAACTTTTGTGAAGAATTTGAATTTTAATTCTATCTCTATGATTTTCAAAATCGACATGAAAAAAGTTTTAGCTAGGCTGTAGCATTACCAGGGACAGAAATCATGTCTTGTGGTTATTGAATAAATTGTATTGATGTAGGCTGAATTAGGCTGAGTTGTCTTCACCAAAAATGTATCTTATGCCCTTATATTTAAATTGGTATAAAGTTTGTAATTTTTGGATATCTGAGTTGAAAGATAGGAGTTGTGTAAATAGAGGGTATGATCATGTACTAGCTAAAAGTTCAAATGTATACAGTCTATGGTATTTTGTGTATAACTCATTTAATAATGAATAAAATTATATTATTTTGGATTCATTAGAAGCTTAAGACACTTTAGAACAACTTTTTAGAAGAAAGTGTTGCCTAATTTTGTCATTTACCCTATTAGATTAATTATGAAAAGTTGACCCAAAATTATGTGGGTAGAAAATCTCAAGTGGTAAATTAAGTTATGTAATGGATTTCACATTGCTTTATCAAGGTCCAAATTATAAGTATTAATGACGTTAATGAGGGCTTTGATATCTGATTGATTTGATGATGAGAATTACAATAAAATACCCAAAATTGTCATTGAACATACATTGTGCATACTTTTTATACATTGATGTGCATAAAAGAACACTTGTTCATTTGTGCAAAAAATGTGATATTTATGAATGTTTTGTGTATGTTTTAGAGGAGCCAAGTGGATGCCAGACAGACATTGCCAGACCATCCAGGCAATAACATATTGGAGCGTTCTGTAAGTTAACCTAGATGATTTCCTAGGATTTATTTGATTTGTTAAACTTCCAATATTATTGAACTGTTTGTGAGTTGTTTCTGAATTTCAGAATTGAGGTCCAAGGGGTTTAATAGTTGGGCATGTATTGGAAGTGTTTTGATTTGATATGAATTTGACATTTGATTCTCAACGTAAGTTGAATGCTGGACTTAGGTCCAATGAAGTTGAAATCTTATCTGAGCATTTGTATAAGATATTGATATATGAGATATTCAAAATTTGTTGCATTTCATAAAATGCATGCTTAGATAATGGCGTTGTGACTTTAGTTACCAGTATGAAGCGCTTCCACGTAGAGTTTTGCTCCGTGATTTTTGATTTTGCACGTAGAGTTATGCTCCGTGATTCTGTTTGACTGAGCCCTATACGCCAGTATTTGTATAAGTTTGTGATAGGCACTCGGTCACAACAATAAGAAAGAATGTTGAGTCTCATGCATATAACATTATAAGATTGAATTTCTTTTAATGATCTGCAAAGCTGAAACGAATGATAAATTGTTATGATCTATTAGTTATACTTGGCTATGTGGATTGTGAGATTATATGATATACCATGTTGTGCGAATATCTGGAATGTATATATGATCTGAATGAATATATGTGAAATATATGGTATATGTTTGTAATCTGGTGAAATCATCAATGATGGTTCACTCATTGAGTTCGTAAAACTTATAAAAATTGCAATGTGATTTTTTTAGGTACAAGACAAGAGACTTAGCGATTACTTTGGATTAGAAGAACGTCTTGGACTAAGTTACAACTCAGAGGTCTGTCAGCTGACATCAGAAAGTTATAGCTTTTATTTTGTAGATTTTTCTAGAACCTGTGTGAGGTGTTGTATATATTTGTCTAACAAAGACAGTGTAAATAGTTGTGAATGAATGCAAGGAATGGTTTTAAAATTTTGATAACTTCTGATTATGTTAGATGATGCCATGTGTAAGTTAGATCTGTTTTGCTCTATCATGCCATTATCATAGGATATGTACTTAAATGTTCTTAAATGTTTGAGTATATACCCTATGATAGTGGGATGTTCCATTTTGGTATCAAAGCATGATTTGGCATTTTTAGTAACAAATATGAGTTGAGATATGATAAATAGTGAGATAATCTGATAGTGATCACAGCTTTTGTTGGTTATAGGTCACCTTTCATGGGAGATCACATTGGAGAGTCAGCTGACAAGGAGTCCATGGGAGTCAATTTAGAGTCTCCTATACTTAAGTTTGCTCAGAAGACTCCGAGAATTCCCGTAAGGCAAGAAAGAAGAAATGATAAGCTGAGAAAACAAGGGGCTATGGACTTCTATGGAAGTACAGACCTGGCTGAAGCAAAAGGGTGGCTTGAGTGAACTGAAAGAGTGTTCAACCAGATGGACTGTGAGGCAGATGAGAAATTCAACTATACTGTCTCACTCTTGCAAGGTCTCGCATATTAGTAGTGGAAATCTGTTTCGGGTAGTACCATCAAATCTTGTAGTTTAACCGGGAAGGATTTCCTGAGAGTGTTCGGTGAGAACTACATACCGAAGGTTTACTTGAATCAGAAAATGAAAGACATTTTAGACCTGAAGCAAGGTAGACTCACAGTGGCAAAGTATGAGATAAAATTCAATGAGCTAATGAGATATGCAACTACATTGATCCCAACTAAAGAAGAAAAATGCAGATGATTTGAGGATGGTTTGAACATGGAGATTAGAACGAGATTAAACATTTCTAACTTGAATAGTTTTACAAAACTCCGAGCAGCCTCGATCAGAATTGAATAATTGTTAAAAGATGGTAAGATAGAGAACAGATAAGAGGTTAGAGGTAAGAGACAGGATGAGTCTCAAGCTTTTTCTGGAAGAAGCTTCAGAAAGCGTAAGAACAAATCATCTCGATTCCAGTCTAGATCGAGACAATATGGATCTCGAGGAAGAGGTAGATTTATTCATTCTGGAGGAGGTAGAGGAAAAATTCCTACCAGTCAGTCGCACCAATTGCCTGAATGTGAGCACTGTGGTAAAAAGCATGGTGATGAATGTTGGCAGATAACAGGAGCATTTTTCGATATGGCCCATATGAGCATCGAATCAAAGATTGTTCTGAGATGTTGGAAACACAGTCTAGAGCTAGAGGAGGAACTATGATTGAGACTACAGTTCAACATAGTAGAGCTAGCAGACCTGCACAAAGAGGCAGAGGTAGAGGTAGGACTCAGTCAGTAGGGTCCAATATCAGGGCTAAGGTGAGGAGCAACCAGCCGCAATCTCAAGCCAAGGTCTACGCCATTACTAGACAGGAGGCGCAGAACTCTCTAGATGTGATATTAGGTGTGTTGAATGTTTTTACTTTTGAAGCATATGCACTGGTAGATCCAAGATCTACACATTCAGTCATCATCCCACATCTGGCATCTAGATTGCATTGTGAGCATGAGACACTGAAAAGTGGATTAGTAGTGAGTACTCCAGTGGGTAGCACAATAGTGATTGGTGAGGTATGTAAGAGGTGTATAGTTAGGATTGATCAGGCAGAATTAAAAGCTAATTTGATTATATTGCAACTAAAAGAGATAGACCTCATCTTAGGCATGGATTGGCTCACTGCTCATAGGGCAATGATGAATTGTTATACTAAGGAGTAAGTTCTTGAATCCCCTAATCAGCCGATATTAATGTTTTGAGGAGTAAGTCAGGCATTGCCAGCATGACTAATTTCATTTCTGAGTATTTTGAGATTGATCCGAGGTGGATGTGAGGCTTATCTGGCCCATGTGGTGGATACTCGGAATGAACAAATCATTCAGGACATTCTAGTTGTTAGGAAATTTCTGGATGTGTTTCCAACTGAACTACCGGGATTACCTCCAGATAAGGAGACGGAGTTCACTATTGATATTATTCTAGGTACCACTCTTATATCAATTCCACCATATAGGATGGCACCTGTTAAATTGAAGGAGTTGAAAGCCTAGTTGCAGGAATTGTTAGATAAGGGTTTCATCAGGCCTAGTGTGTCAATTGGGGAGCTCTGGTATTTTTTGTATAGAAGAAGGATGGCACCTTAAGATTGTGTATTGATTACCGGCAGTTGAATCAGATAACGGTTAAGAACAAATATCTACTGCCAAGGACTGATGATTTGTTTGACCAGTTACAGGGAGCTCAGATGTTCACAAAGTTAGATTTGAGATCAGGATATTACCAGCTGAGAATAGCTGAGACGGATGTTCCCAAAAGCACATTTAGAATTAGATATGGGCACTTCGAGTTTTTGCTGATGCCATTTCGATTGACTAATGCTCCGGTAGCTTTTATAGCATTGATGAATAAGGTATTTCAACCTTATTTAGATCAATTTGTAATTGTTTTTATTGATGATATTTTGGTTCACTCGAAGTGCAGAGAAGATCATGCGGCACATCTGAGAATGGTTCTTCAGATAATGAGGGAGAAACAACTATATACCAAGTTCAGCAAGTGTAAATTTTGGCTTGATCGAGTAGTATTTATGGGTCACATCATGTCTGGACAGGGCATTCAGATGGACCAAAAGAAAATAGAAGCGGTAATGAAGTGGGAGGCTCCGAAGAATGTGTCTGAGATTCGGAGTTTCCTTAGATTAGCCGGGTATTACAGAAGGTTTATCGAGGGGTTTTAATTAATTTCGGCCCCTTTCATAAAACTTCTGAGAAAGAATGTGCCTTTTAAATGGAGTGATGATTGTCAAAGGAGTTTTAAGGAGCTAAAGCATCGGTTAACTTCAGCACCTGTGTCAACTATCCCATTGGGTTCTGGAGGTTATGTTGTGTATAGTGATGCGTTGCATCAGGGTTTAGGATGTGTACTAATGCAGCATGGTAAAGTAATAGCATATACATCGAGACAATTGAGGTCTCATTAATTTAATTACCCAATACACGATTTGGAACTCGCTGCAGTGGTATTTGCCTTAAAAATTTGGAGACACTATCTGTACAGAAAAACTTTTTAGGTGTTCACTGATCACAAAAGTTTGAAATATCTGTTGAGCTAGAAAGAGTTGAATATGAGACAGAGATGATGGATTGAATTGTTAAAAGATTATGATTGTACCATTAAGTATCATCCTGGCAAAGCTAACGTGGTAGCTGATGCA
>JANSVA010000009.1:5174354-5184426 GCA_025504915.1 Erythroxylum reticulatum | reverse complement strand
AGACCCACGTAATGCGAGACTTGGTTTAGCAAGTGATGGTTTTAACCCATTCGGGAATATGATCACTTCCTATAGTGTATGGCTAGGTGTGTTAGTTCCTTATAACCTTCCACCATGGCTTTGCATGAAAGATCCTTATTTCATGATGTCACTTTTGATTCTTGGTCCAAAAGCTCCTGGAAATGATATTGATGTATACTTAGAGCCGTTGATTGATGAGTTGAAATTCCTTTGAGAGATAGGTGTAGAGACATATGATGCATTTTCAGAGAGCAATTTTCAATTACGAGCAGCTCTATTATAGACCATAAATGATTTTCTAGCTTACAGTAATTTATCAGGATGGAGCACCAAAGGCAAGTTAGCATGTCCTATTTGCAATCTTGAAACATCTTCTCGCAGGCTTCAAAATGGACGTAAAACATGCTATCTTGGTCATCATCGCTAAAGCAACTAATCATTCATGGAGGAAAAATGCTAAAGCATTTGATGGTACCAAAGAAAATCGAAGCTCACCAAAACAATTATCAGTGGATGTTGTTGTTGAACAATATAATCAATTTTCTCAGGTGAAGTTTGATTGATTTTAATTTACGTGTATATTTTATTTGTATTAAATTTTTTCTTATTATACTATTTTCATTAAACAGGTGAATTTTGGAAAGACTGTAAGGAAAAGAAAGCATAGAGATGCCCTATTGCTCGAAAATAGGAGAAAAAAGAGTATTTTCTTTGAACTCTCATATTGGAGAACACTGAAGTTGCGACATAATCTGGATGTCATGCATATAGAGAAAAATGTATGTGATAACATAATTGGGACTTCGTTGAACATTGAGGGTAAAACAAAGGATACAATAAATACTTGTTTTGATTTAGAATCTATGGGTATACGTCCTAGGCTTTATGCAACTCCCATAAGTGATGGCAGATATACGTTTTGCCCTGCATGTTATACACTATCCAAAGTTGCAAAAAGAGCATTTTTCAGTTCTTATTGATTTAAAAGTTCTAGATGGCTATTCTCCCAATATTTCTCGATGTGTGAGTCTTACTGAATGCAATGATTTTGGAATGAAATGTCATGATTGTCATATATTTCTTCATCAATATCTTCCTTTGGCTATACGTGGATTGTTGGGTAAAGAGGTGTGCGAAGCATTACTTGAGTTATGTACTTATTTAAGAGAGTTATGTGCTAAAGTTTTGCATTTTGATGATTTGGAGAGACTTGAAAAATCAATTCCTTTTACATTTTGTAAATTAGAGAAAATATTTCCTCCATTTTTTAACATAATGGTGCATTTAACCATTCATCTTGTAAGTAAGGCTAAACTTGATGGGTCAGTACAATATCGATGGATGTATCCTATAGAATGATATTTGTTTAGGCTTAAATCATATGTGAGAAATAAGGCACGTCCAGAAGGATCAATTGCTGAGGCATATATTGCATAAGAATGCATGCATTTTTTTGAAGGTATTTGTATGGAACTGAAACTTGGTTGAATCATGTTGGAAATAATGATGAGGGAAGTGATGTTCATTCTCATTCTGGGTTTCAAGTTTTCTCATAAGCTGGTAGGCCTTTGCTTGGAAAAAAATATGATGAGTTGAGCTTTGCTGAATGGGCTCAAGCTAGAATGTATGTGCTAAACAATTGTGAAGAAATCAGAGAGTTTGTGGAGTAAGTTCTCTTAACTCTTGAGGTTAGTTATTTTACATAATTTTTTTTATGGTTTATATATTCTTGAAGTAACTACTAATATTTTACTTATTTTTATTGTGAAGCATGTATAAAGAAAAACTCAAGAGGGACGATCCTAGAAATATAGAAAGAAGATATCAAAAAGAATTCCATTATTGGTTTAAGAAATATGTAAGTACTATATATATATATTCAATTATAACTTTTTATAAATTATAATTTATATAGTATAAATACTTAATGCTCATTACTCATGATAGGTCACTGAATTGCATAATAAAGGAAGTGAAATGGTTAGTGATCAATTATTGCATTTAGCTTATAGGCCAGACAACCGAGTTAATTGTTATAAAAGCTTTCTCATCAATAGTTGGAGGTTTAACAAAAAGGACAAAGATTTGCAATTGAAATAAAAAAATAGTGGAATTTTTGTAAAAGGTGATGTGAATACATGTAATTTGGATTATTTTGGTGTTTTGATAGATATCATACAATTAAATTATCATGGGAAAATAGTACTATTTTATTTAAGGCTGACTGGCGGGATGTGTATCATAAAGGTGGACATAAGGTTGACAAGTTTGGGTTTCCTATGGTAAATGTCACACACAAGTTGAAAACTAATGAACCATATGTTTTAGCTTCTCAAGTTGAACAAGTTTGCTATGTAAGAGATATTAAGGATCTCAATTGGCAGGTTGTTGTCAAGACAAAGTCTCGTGATTTGTATGATCCTCCTGATGATGATATAGGAGATGAGCCATGCTAAGAAAAATGAAAATTTTAGCTTTACACTTCACGAATCTACATTATAGGATGATATTGATACAACATCTTTAGATAGATCTGATCTAGATGCTGTAATTGTTGAAGGAAATTCGTTAAATGTTGATACTATGAGTGCCGGAAAAGATGAAGAAACTGATTGTGATGAAGATACTTTTATGGATGATGATGAAAAAAATTTAGTAAGTGAAGATGAGGAAGGCGACGATGACAATGATTGAGCATTATCAGGAACTTTGTTTTAAATTTTTAATAGGTTAAGAGTTTTCCTATAATTGATGTGAGTCTACTATCCTCATCCCCTTCCCTTTTTTCTGAGCAAGGACTTGCTGAGCTTGAAAAACTCAAATAAGCTATCTCTATTTGCGGCTACTTTTAGGTATACCTTGCAGTTTCGTAATCATTTTACTCACTTCAATTTAAAGACTTGATGTTTCTTAATGATACTTTAGTTGGCTTACTTACTTGCAGGTAATAAGACATGGGATTTCAAGCTCATTACTTAGCAGATTATGTGATGTTACAAAGCAATTTTTTGCACTTCCGCTCAAAGAAAAACATAAATATGCTCAAGGAGAATTGAAATATCGTCATGGATATGAAGTTGTTTCTATTTAGGGCTACTTTCAGGTATACCTTGTAATTTCGTAATCATTTTACTCACTTCAATTCAGAGACTTGATGTTTCTTAATGATACTTTAGTTGACTTACTTGCAGGCAATAGGACATGGAGTTTTAAGCTCATTACTTAGCTGATTATGTGATGTTACAAAGCAATTTTTTGCACTTACGCTCAAAGAAAAACAGAAATATGCTCAAGGAGAATCAAAATATCTTCATGGATATGAAGAAGAGTGAGATCTTTCAGACAAGAAAATTTGTGAGTGTTGTGATCGTCTTTTACTTAATATATTCCTAGAATGATTGAGAAAGCTTGAATTTTGGCCAGACAACCCTAGTGAATTTAGGAACTTGCGATGTTCATATGTTACAAACTATATAATAAATCATATATATAGTGAATAAAAATCTTAACTTTTTGGATATTATTTAAATTTTCAACCAAGTGTACGGTTGTTGTCTTGCCATATTATGAGGTCAATTGCAAATCCTGCAGAGTTGTACTGAATGAATACTCAGAGAAGCTGTAGGTTCTAGTAGTTGTTGTCCTTAAGGCCATGACAAGGTCACCAAGGTTAGAAGAGGATTGTTTTTTTTTGGAAACAATACAAGGATAAAGAATTCATCGCAATAATGTTGAATTACTATCCCTTATGTCTAACCCAAGACTCGGTTATTGGTCTTAGAGCTCACTTTAATGGATCAGGAATATCTATTCTATTACAAGACCACATGAGAGGTCTTCAGGTTTTTAAGGATGAGAAATCGTATGATGTTTCGATAGTTCTTGATGCGCTTCTAATCAACAATGGAGATCAAATAGAGGTGCAATTTATGTCTCTCTTAACACACTTGATCTTCTTTCATATTTTAATATTAGTAATCAATCAAAGATTAACTTTTTTATGTCTCAGTCTTTAATAGATAATGAGTAATGGGATAATCAGGAGCCTATTTCACAGGGTATTGGCAAGCTCAAAGAAGGAGAGGATATCAGTGGCAGCATTTCATTTTCCCAATGTGGAACTAGAGATCGAAACAATATCGGAATTGATAGACAAAAGCAGGTCACAAAAGTATCGGAAGGATAAAAACTATAGTGCATTGGTCATGGAGTGTCGCCAGAAATACAGTTCCCTACCAATGATTTAAATAGCACTTACCTCAGTGATTGCTGCAGCAATATTATGTTTTTCTTTGGATTTCTACAACTGATTATTAGAACAAACTTAAGAATTGAATCATCAAAAGACTTCAATGCCTCCTTTTCATCACCCACGAAAAAATTAATGTCACCCATTCTAGATGACACATCAAGACTTAAGTAAATTGATCTACAGACAAAATAAGAAGTCGCAAGCTATTAATAGGTACGAATTGGAATAGTTGATCTTATCTGAACCAAAAAAGGCAATGGATATTCTATACAATTTGCTAACCTTCCTTAATAGCTCCATAAATTGTTCATTGAAACTTCAAGTCTCCATGGAAGTAGTTTAAAGTTTCAGAGGGATCGATTCAAAATGACAAAAGACTTGCTTGTTTTTATTCTTTTACTTCTCCATAACTAAACCCTGGGATGACAAGTTGTTTCTTGGACAAAGTACGTGAAATTGGAAAGCAGTTGCTCAATTAACTACATATTAATCAGGAATAAACAAATAAAAACTTTAAGAGGGACAAGACAAGACGAGTTTAGTATGTAACTTTCAGAAGGTTACATTGTGGTGGCCGGTGGGGCATATATGAAGGATATAGGCATTTAATGGATAAGTTAAGAAATTGTGTCAGTCACTGATCTTTGTTTGTTCGATTAGCAACCTCTCCTTTCCAAATCTTCGACGACTTGTTGGTTTGAGCACCTTAAAGGTCTATTTCATTGACTCACGTAAAAAATTAGTCGGTTGAAAAACTTTATTTCGATTTCATTTTTAACATTTCAATTTGAATTAGTTTATAAATTAATCAAAATTTATAAATTAAAGTAAATTGAATAATTTTATTAAATAATTTCTTTTTTAATTAAATTTTACAATTTTTGATAGATAATAATAATAATCGTTTTCAATCATTTTTCAAAAATTTTAATTTTATTAAAAATTTATCCAATTTTATAATAATTTAATATCAATTAAACCTTTTTAATCATTAACCTTTTATTAAACATATACATTATGTAGTCCGTAGTGTTTTGATTTTTTAATCTTTTGATATTAGGCTTCTCATTTTTCTTTTTAACTTGTAGTGGTCCCTAACGTCGAGAGTGAATTTAATAACTGCATCGTAGCTAAGTCTTCGAAATTAGACCAAAAAAAGAGTATGAAATTAGACAAAAAAGAGTAAATTGAGTGTAAAAGAGGGCAATCTTTCTTTTTAATTTGATTATTATTTTTTAAAATTTGACTAATATTTTTAATATTTATTATTTTGAAAATAAATTCTCTAAATAAATTTAATAAATTTAATATAATTTGATTAACTTAAATTTGAACTTAACAAATTTTAAAGTCATATTAATTGTAATAAATTATTCGGGTATTGTTTGAAATTAATAAATTAAATTAAATTTAAAATTTAAAATTTAAGATAAAATTTTAATTTAAACAAACCCAAACAAATCGATTGTCAATAGGAACGGTAACAGAAAAAAATATGCCAGTTTGACTCGAAGCTTGTCCAGGCCCAATTATCTAAATCATCATCAGTTCACCGTCATCCTACTCTCTCTTCCCTTCAAAGTTATGTATACTAAATATCTATGATATGTAAAATATTACTTTTGGATTATCAATATATGTAGTTTGAATATTAATATATTAATAGTGACAATTTAATTGTGAAGGTACTAAATTGTCACAATTCCTATTGTATTAGTAACATAAAATAAATCATCATAGTTAATCCAAACAATATTATCAATCAATTATTTTGTCACAACAAACCTTATATATGTGACGAAATAATACTTCCGCAACAAAAAATTGTCACTAAATTACAAATGATACTGATTATAGTTATAGTTTGGTGATTGTGACAATATTAAGTAGACACTAATCAATTGAATATTTATTGACAAAAGTTTTCGTTATAACAAGTAACATATTGTGTGACGATAAATCGTTTCGTCACAAAAAGAAAAAAATATTAGTGACCAAACTATGTTTTGTTACAATAAAAAGAAAATATTAGTTACCAATAAATGTTTTGTCACAATTACAATTAATTCCTACCAAAATTATTTTTGTGCCAAATTTCATAGGCTTTTAGTGACAAAACTTAGTGATAAAATAAAGTTTAACACTATTAATATATTAATAGTGATAATTTAATTATGAAAGATACTAAATTGCCACAATTACCATTATATTAGTGACAAAACATATAAATCATCACAGATAATCTAAATAATTGTGTCAATCAATTGTCTTGGCACTAAAAATATCGTATTTGTGATGACAAAAATATTTAGTCATAAAAATTGTCACTAAATTATGAATAGTTGTGATTGTAGTTATAGTTTAGTTATTGTGACAATATAAAGTAGGCACTAATTAATTGAATATTTATTGACAAAATTCTTTGTCACAACAAATAAAATATTATGTGACGATTAACAATTTCGTAACAAAAGAAAAAAATATTAGTTACCAAACTATGTTTTGTCACAACAAATAGAAAATATTAGCTACTAACATATGTTTTGTCACAATTACAATTTATTAGCGCCAAAATTATTTTGGCGTCAAATTGCATAGGCTTTTAATGACAAAACTTAGTGATAAAAGAAAAGTTGTCACTATTAATACAACTTAATTGTGAAAGATACTAAATTGTCACAATTACTATTGTATTAGTGACAAAAAAATAGCTCATCATAGTTAATCCAAACAATAGTGTCAATCAATTGTCTTGTCATAAAAACCTTGTATTTGTAACGAAACAATAGTTAGTCACAAAAAAATTGTCATTAAATGTCTTAACTCTTGTAATGTGTTAACAAAGATAATAATAAAACAACTCAAGTAATTGAATGTAAAATAACATAAACAAAGAAGACACTTGAGTTAAGAAAGCAACTGCCCCAAATATGTAGCTTCATTAATTGAAAATATAGGAAGTTGTCCAACAAGAATTCTGTTGTGAACCTTTGATTGTCACTGAAGCATCCCACACACAACAACCAAAACACTCAACAAACGAACAACCATTTCATCAACGAAATGTCACAAATAATAGAGTAGAAGCATCATAACACTCTTGGATTTTTTCATCACTTAAACATGACTTAGACAGCCCAGAAAAATCCCTCCCACTAGAGAAAAATGTAGCTGCCTAATATAGATGGAATCCTTGAAAAATCTAGCTGCCTTAGATAACCACAATCACCAAAATAGGCTGCCAAAGATAGGTCTAAAATCACAAAAAATCTGAACATTATCCTTATTAAGATATGGTGATTTATCCCAATTAAAACCTGTCATCACCAGGATTTTATCCTTCATGTAATCTCATCTTCAAGAATCCCATATAAGGTAGATTAACTATCATAATGATATACCACAATTATCCAACTATGTCCAAATATAAATAATGTCCAAAATTAATTAACAAGATATCTCAACAAATATCTTAACAATCTCCACTTTTTTGACATTATTTGTCATATATGACAACTCCCCCTTAAAAAGATAATTGGACACTCCCCCTTAATGGAACATCAACTTCCAAATAATATCCAAATAACATTAAGTTCATATAACACCAAGTTCACATAATACCAACAACAACTAATTGTGAATCTAGACATTTTCTAATTTTAGCTTGATTGTGTCCTTGTTTTGATTTGTGAGGATTATTTTGAATGTTTTCTTCTAGCTCCTTATTAATCTTTTGGTGCCATAGAGACATATAATCATATGCGGCTGAATTGCAAGAAGTAATAGCCTGTTGTTGCAGTAATTATCCGCCAATCTTTTTCCACTTACTAAGCACTCTCCTTGTTCATTCTAACACGTTGCATCCATCATTAATAAATTTAACAAACAACCCATCATCACAAAGTTGACTAATACTTACCACTTTGGTTTTTAAACCATCCACATGAAGCACAGTTTTGAAGTGAGGTAGTCCATCCATGCAAAGAGCTCCTCTACTAATCACCTTTGCTTTCTTCTCGTCACCAAAAGTAACATGACCATCCATACAACTTTGATAATCCATCAAGTAGCTTCTTTCACCTATCATATAATGTGAACACCCACTATTAAAAGAACAACCATTATGCAAAGTAACTTGTATGGATTTAAGAGCTACAAGTGCTTGTAATTGACCCTTTCTACCCCAAGTATGCTTTAGTAATATTGGTTACTTTTTAAACTTCATCGAAGAGTGTCAAGATTTTCGATTTTGAGCCCTATAAAGTTTGAAATATCATTTATAACAGCTTGTAACAATTCAATCTTATGTGTCTGTTTACCCCACAAAAGTGACGTGTAGGCACAAGCTTTCGGTTCCTCTTTGAAGTTTCTTCTTTAATAAATTTAGCTTCACCATTTTGCCCATTATTCAACTTAGACATTCACCTTTGTAACCAACACCTTGAAAGTCCCTTTGTTCTTACGAATTTCAAACAATTATTCTAGCTTTTCAATACCTCCATTTGACATCCTTATTCCTTTCTCAATATTGACCGGCTTCAACCTTGTTTCATCAAGCTCATCTATTATAGATAACAACTTATTCTCAAGATCTTGAATGATGTTCTTCATGGTTGAATTTTCCTTCTTTAGGTTCCCATTATTCTTACACATTTGCACTCATTTTGCATACACTCTTAAGCTTTGTAAATATGCTCTTTTTTGTATTCTAAATCACTATCATCACTGTCATAATATGAAATAGAATTTTGGACTGATTCATTTTCATTTTTTTGGAATTTTGGACTGATTCATCTAAGTTTTTCCTGTCAGTTTCTTCTTATAGTTGTTGTTAAGCAAATAATTGGATTTATGTTGTATAAAGCAACTAAATTAGCATAATTACTCACAAATTTCTCTTGGCTTCCATACTCACTTTCAGATTCATTCTCACTCCAAGTACTTATATAAGTCTTCCCTTTTCTCTTCTTCAAAGTGTTAACACATTCCGTTTGCACATGTTTGAAGCCTTGACATTCATGATATTTTATTTTCTTTACCTTTCTTTTACCCTTTTGAGTTTTTTTCTTACTGTTTGAAATTAATGTTCGATGAATTCCCACCATGCTACCTAAACTTGGATCTATCTTTCTTCACTTTCTTTAACCACTTGCTGAATTTTCTTGTTAATAACTCCATATTCTCATTCTTATCAAATTTATCTCCTAAGTCATTCACGACTTTTCCAACCTCACTTACAATGTCAATCCTTTGTTCTTCTCTCATTATCTCTCAATAAATTCATCTTAAAGTTGGTAAGAATCTCAATTACCTTATCCAAAGATAATTTATTGATATCACAAGCTTCTTTTGTAACACCCCATTATCCTAGGGTACGCACCGGGATGCCCGTAGGTCATTTCGATACGTAGCCTAAGATAAGGGAGTGCTACGTGCGATCACCACAGAACTCCACATGGCATCACATACATGTGAATAATAAAAATTGTAACTATAAATTACAAGATTTTTTTTTCAAATCAAATTTCTCTTTTCATTACTCCAAAATAACAGTTTTATACATCAAATGTATAGTCTATACATACAGACAATCCTAACACAGATACTATGCCAAAAGAAATAAAACAACTCCTAACTAGGTCATCCAAAAGTCTGAAGTCCCAGCTGACCCACCTGTGTGCCATAATCTCTCTCGCCAAACTGGTCCACACAGTCTTAGAAAAATCCCTCTGGAGCTAGGAGCCTACTCTCTCGGTCCTGAAAAATAATTTGCAATTTTGGGTGAGTTTGCGAACTCAG
>JANSVA010000009.1:5163108-5174254 GCA_025504915.1 Erythroxylum reticulatum | reverse complement strand
CATATGTGAGGTTTTGAGCCATATGACTACATCTCATAGTCATTTATTTTCTTTGTCATATGTGATGCTTCCCTATGCGAATTGCCTTCAGAACTTGCTCTGAACCTGTTTGATACTGCTAGTTACATGCTTTATAGACATGATAAAGGCCTTCTTTGTTTTTCACCTTTAGCTTAAATAACCCACCAAGTCATTTTTCCCTTGTTACCCCTTTGAGCCTTTAACCTTGTTCTTTTCTTATTAATCGCATTACATTGAAACTTGAAAACTTTTAGCCTTACCCTTTCATAAGTTGAATGAAGTACTAAGAATTTGATTTCTTGATTTAGGGACTTTTGTTTTAAATGTTATTCTAAGATGTTTTAGAGGTACATCTACTCAGTTGTTGTTGATTTTTGTTACTGCTATCTTCTTTTATGTTTATTGTTACAAAAAAACCAAAAAAAGAGAGAAAAAAAGAAAAAAAATCAAAACAGCAGCGTTTGATAGTGATAAGTAATTGTTGTCCTATATTTCTGTATGTATATTTCAGAAAATCCTTTTGATTGTCCCATGTCACTTAATACTTTGTGAATACTTGTGAGTAACCTTTGTTCTTTTTACCTCACCTTAACCTAAACCCCATTACAACCCTGAATAAAAGCCCTTTTGATCAATGATGGCATGTACTCTATGTGGTGGAAAATAGGTGAATTTGCAAGCCTATGGTAGTGTAATCTCTTAGAGGAAGTTTTGAGCGAAACGCAACCCTTATACACTTGAGCGACATGAGTGAATATCGTGAGGAAAGTTCATTTTAATTTTGTGCTTGCTTTTAATCAAAGATATCTACCTTTGATTTTGTTTATGTGCATTGATGAAAATATTATGATACGTGTTGTAGCTTGATACTTGAGTTTGTCGAATTTTTAAGGAATTGCAAACACTTAATTTTCGTTGAAAATAAAATGACAGTATATATTGGTTGTGATCTAAGTAAGTTGCTTGAGGACAAGCAACATTAAGGATACAACAAGGATACATTGACAAAGGAGAGGATATAAAAGAGCCAAAGCTATAGTAAGGATTCGGAGAGGATACAAAAGCGAGGAGTCAAAGCTGTAGCAAGGAGTCAGTATATTTCTACCACCTTGTTCTTATGTAAATTATTTTCCTTGTACCGTATCATGTATGGCTAAAACATGTTGAATTGGTTATGTTATTTCCGTTGCATTTTGATTTCGCAAAGTTTTGAAATATACTATTTAGCCAAATCTTGCATGCTTTTGTTTTTGATCCAACAATTGGTATCAGAGCCATTTTATTATGCATGATTTCGGTTCCTATATGTGATGTATAGGTTGGCAATTAAACTTTGTATGTTGCATATTTTTTAGTGATGGAAAATATATGGTGTATGTTTTGCTTTTTTGGTTGTCCATAGAATATAGTTTTATCTTGTAAGTTTTCTTCAGTTGGTTTGTAACAAGGACGGTGGCTTATAATCGTCATGATTCCTCCTTAGTTTCATTTTTCTATTTTCTTTGATTTTGTAATGTACAAAATTCTGTAATATTGAAGATGGAGCAACCATGGATCGAATAGAAGAATAGCTAATGGTTTCAGTGTATCCTTTAGTGTATTGGCAAAGTTTCGATTTTATGAAAACCAAAATTTTGGAATTTTGTTTTAACAAATTTTTAGTTTTGTGAAAACCAATGTGTTGGAATTTGTGTTTTAACATAGTTTCGATTTTATGAAACAAAAGCGCTGGAATTTTTTTAGTGTTTGATTTACCAAAAACAAGTGCTGGAATCTTTGTTTTCACATTGCCAAAGTTTAAGTTTTGATAAAAAACAAGTGATGAAATTTTTGTTTTCAAAGTGACAAAATTCGGTTTTATGAAAATGTCATTACACACTTTTTACTGAACGGGTTGACTCATGTGGATGAAGAGTTCGAAACGGAAGATTTAAGTCCAAGAAGAAAATTTTGAGCCTAAAAGCCTTGTGATTTTATTTATGTTCTAGGGCGGACAATCAAAAGTTGCCTATTAGTTCATGAGATGAATGGATAAATGGATGTAAATAGTATGTGATTGTATACCATTTAGAAAATTACTAACCCTAGGCTTTGCCATGCATTCATTATGTATGAAATATATAATGAAACAATATAAGATAAATAATAAATTGCATCTAGAAAAGATGGTAATAATTAAAACTTAAAACCCAAAAAGATTGAGTGGGAGAGGATGCTCATGTGAGAGTCCACAGTCTCCAATATGATGGCTCATTTGTATATGGTAAAATGTTACTCTCCACCGAAGGACATGAATCCTAGATCTTGCATAGTTTGGATCTCCTTAAGGATAAGTCCACTCATTGGTGGCAAATGTGACCTCCCATCGAGGCATGGTTTGCAAGTACTTTTAGTGGATGAATCAAATGGCTACCAAGTACCTTTAGGCATGAAGATGCTTGGTAATTTTTTAAGTGGAAGGGTTCCAGTTTTTCTTTTAATGGATAAGATGACCCACCGTCACTCAGTCTGCTATAGATAAGAAAAATAACTTTCGTATAAAGTTTTAAATTTTTTAAGTTTTGTTAAATCTATCATCATGCATACATGCATCATGATTTTATACAAAGTTCCAATATTGATGACTAGTATGGTCATGTTTTAATAATTTATATTTTCAGACATAATCAACCACAATATGAATCCACTCACTTTGCTCTTGACTAATAAAAAATTGAAAAATGGAGAGAATTTTAATAAATTAAGACGTAACCTTGACATTATTCTTCAATACGAATGAATTTCATAAGTATTAATGGACAATGAGCCTACACCTCCAGGTGGCAATTTGACTTCTGAACAAGTCCAACAATATATGTGATGGCAAAATGCTGATAAAACTACTAAGTGTTATATTCTAGCTTTTATCAGTAGAATGTTGCAAAAGCAAATTGCATGCATAAAAACTGCTAGTACAATGATTTATCACTTATATGAGATGTTTGGTATGAGGACTAAGTTTGTAAGAATGAAAGCTATCTAAACCTTTTATAATCTCAGACAAAAATCTAGTGAACTGATGCAGGATTACATGCTTAAGGTAATCTTTGCGGTTACTGAGGGTAAGATGCTTAGAGCATATATGAATGCGGACACGTAGATGATTATGATCATCAATAGCTTAAACTCATCTTTTCAGAAGTTTAAGTTAGATTATGAGTTTAACAACAAGGATTATACCTTAAGTGAGTTAATGAATACCCTATAGAGTATGGAAGAGATATTAATTATCAAGGCTCATAGGTCAAAAGTTAATTTAGCATCTTCTTCTAAACTTAAGGGTGAGGACAAGCAAAAGAAGAAAAATCCAATTAAAAAAAGTTCAAACAAAAGTCAAAGTCTAACCTATAAAAAAGACGGCCAAAGCTATTAGTCTTCCGAATTTTTTTGTTAAGTATAATTTAAATAAATTATGAAATCTTGATAGATTAATGGTCTGGCGACGATGATACGAACAGAAGAAAGAGTTTCCTAATGGAAACAAATAAAAAGTCATCCAATAAAAAATGAAATATTTTTCTTAATTGCTATTAATTATTTAAAATACTATAATTTATTTTTTTAACAGTTGAATTGCGGTGGCTATGGTTAAAAATTGGCCATTGGAGTAAAAGTAGCTCCAGCTAAAGAAAAGATGCAAGCAGTAGCAACAGCAGCTTCCAGAGCATTTACCCAAAGCCCTCGTTTTCCCGCATCAACTCACTTCTCCCTTGTACGGACACTATCTCCTTCTCGCTTTCAAGCTCGAGCAATGAGCGACTCTACTCCTTTCAACAAAATTCAAATCCAAAGGGACGATACTGTCAGTATTCTTCTTTTACTTTAAGCTTTTTTTTTCGTTTCTTTTTTGGGTAGGCAGTAGGCTTGGTGGGTCGAGGTATGTCCTCTCTCGGCTTTTGTTCTTGGATGCTTTTAATCTCAAGTCGAGCTAAATTGAGGATTTTATCAACTGGGTATCGACAAAGAATCGAAAAACGATTCTTTTGTATCATTTTCTCATAGTGGGATTATAGTGAAATTCTCTCTAATGTGTGTGCGTTGTTATTTCTTCTCTTTATTTGAATTTTCAGACATTTGACGCCTACGTTGTTGGAAAAGATACTGCTCCGGGGATAGTTGTGCTTCAAGAGTGGTGGGGTGTGGATTTTGAAATCAAGAACCATGCTGTTAAAATCTCTCAGATGGATCCTGGATTTAAGGCGCTTATCCCTGAGTAAGTTTGTGAATCCATTTAATCCAGTAAAAATTTAAAGTTAGTATCTTTGTCAAGTTCATGGCATTTCTTTTGTTGGTTGTCTAACTTGGTTTATTCTCCTATTACCCCAGTCTGTACCGAGGAAAGGTTGGTTTGGATGTTGCTGAAGCGCAACATTTGATGGATGGTCTTGACTGGCAAGGCGCTGTCAAGGATATCCAGGCTTCAGTTAACTGGCTCAAGGCAAATGGTTCAAAGAAGGTGTGATGCTACTGCTGTCCACATGTTCATGAAATTCGAGACGTTGGATCTGGATATAACTTGCACTGTATTTTACTATGTAGTTTCTTTAGGTTGAGTTGCTTTTGATTTCTTCCCTCTTTCCGCAAATGTAGTGCAAAGCTGATCTCTCATTCTTGTTTGCAATCATTATTCAAATTCTCTAGTATTCAAATGGTAAACAATCATAGTGAAAAATAACATAATGCGGAGATATGTATTCTTGCAGAGTTTGGTCACTGGGGTGAACATTTCAGATAGCAATATGTTATTTGTATTTTTGTCATACTTGGCTTCTATTGTTGAATGCATGATATGGTGCATAAACTGCTAGTTGTGGTTTTCATTACCTGAACCTTTGTTTGATTCGTATGTTCTCTTCTAATTGATCCTAAGGTATCTATCCAAAGATTAATCAGCTAGTCAACTATTTTCTCTTTCAATTCAATAGGTTGGAGTAACTGGATTTTGCATGGGTGGTGCTCTCTCCATTGCAAGTTCTGTTTTGGTTCCTGAAGTTGATGCTGTTGTTGCATTCTATGGGGTTCCTTCATCTCAGCTTGCAGATCCTATCCAAGCTAAGGCCCCTGTTCAGGCTCATTTTGGGGAGCTTGATAGTTTTGTTGGCTTTTCAGATGTTACGGTATCCCATTTATTCTAGAATTATTAGAGTTTCATGAATACCAAATAATTTTTGTTTACTTTAAATATCTTCTGATATATGTTGTATAGCAACATTGCAAATGGCTCCTGTCCAGCTTCTTCCTTCAGCACCCAGTCATGCACCACTTTTGTTAATATCTTATGTTATGATCTTCTCTAAACTTGTTAAGGTTAATTAAGTCCTAGATTGTTAAGGTGCACTAGTTGATCGTAACTTTGATATGTGAAAGAGATTGTGAATGAATATGGAGAAAATATTTTTGGGGGAATATGACATCGATCTATTGAAAGCCTGCATCCTCACTGACCACTATTAGGTGCATCTTTTAACCTTGCTTTATTTGCTTTTTGCTTTAGTGATATTTGATGGTAGTTGAGAATGTAAGATATGTTTTACTTATCTGAGTTCATGAACTAGTACAAATTTATTTCAGAATCCTGTTAGCTACTAATGAAATCATGCATTGGAATGAACCCCTTCGAAACCTGATAGTACTGTTTTCAAGAATATGGACTGTTGCTACTTTAACTAGATTGATCTTGTGTTCTATGGCCTCGTTGACCACACTATAAATTTTTACTTGCATTTGGATCTGTCTACATCACCGATGAAAGCAATATTATTTGGAAGTATTTGCACTAAGTTAGCTGATCAGTTGCTCCTATCTAATACTCCACGTTGGATGATTTATTGTATCATTGTAAGCTTAGGATGCGGGTCTATGTCACTTCAGCTTTAACTTTTCTTCATAGTGTGAAATGAAATTATCAAGTGTAGCATTTCAGCATGATCTATATATAAACATAATAGTGGCTAGACAATGCCAGATCAGTTGCTTGTATGAGTATATATATTTCCAATTCAGTTATGTAATCTTCAAATTGAAGCTATGCATTCTAAAATTTTTCCAAGTTATTTCAGCTGTAGATAAAATTGTGGAAATGATGATAAGTGAAGCTCGTAAGATATGATAAATATTTAAAGAGACTAAAGTAAAACTGTAGGCAAGATAATGATTCCCTATCATTTATTTCACTTACATACATCAAATTCATAGACTGCTAGATGTATACATGTGTTTATATCCACAATCTATTTCAAACATCAAATGATGCAGCAGCTGCTGCACAGAAACAACAATGAAAATGTCAATATATGCTGAACCAAGTATGGCCGGCCATTTCCTATATTATCACTTTATGGATATTAATTGACTAATTTTTGGTGTTAAGAGAATGTTAGATGTTAGACGTACATTGGTGGGCTTGGTGAATTTGGTTAGGTACCTACCTGAACTAAAAAGATTTGTTTTTGTTGGTTGTTTTTGTGGAAGGCTGCCAAGGCTTTGGAGAAAAAGCTGAAAGAATCAGGAGTTCCGTATGAGGTGCACATTTATCCAGGAAATGGACATGCTTTCATGAACAGATCTCCAGAAGGTGTGCAGAGGAGGAAGGGCATGGGACTAGCAGACGAGGATCAAGCTGCTGTTGAATTGGCATGGTCACGATTTAGTTCTTGGATGACCACGTACTTGTCTGCATAAAGGAGTGAATATCTTAGTATATCCTTGTTGGCTTTGGATACATGTTTACTATCTTAAATAATATTACCTGGAGCAAGTTAAGAAGCATGATCAGTTGCAATTTCAGGTATCGACCTTTGTGTTTCTTATCACGAGTTACTTCAGATAAGTGATTGTTATTTGGTTTGCAACCCGAGTTTCCTGCCATCATAACCCATCTTAATATGTAGACATCTTGTTGAAATGCCATATGCCTTTATTTCACAGCCTATTCCCAGACAATAATGTGCTAATTGCGGCTGAAAAATCTTATTAAATTCGCCTCTTCAAGAAACATGCTCTAGATTGTCTATATACACCTTTTGAGCAATAGGTGTGGTGTCTTCTATAAATCTGTTCTTGGTGGCATAAGTATGGACAGTATTTATGTATTATTATGCCACCATAGACAGGATTCAAGAGTACTACGTTTACACCAATCGTCCCAATAATGCAATTAGATTGTAGATTAGGAAATTGTCTTAGTTATCTTTTTAGTTTTTATGTCGCTTATGTTGGTCACAATGATGGGAGTTAGTTTCAATGTCCGATCTGCCAACTTCTGGTTTTGTCCATCGCTTGACCGAATTCGTTTAAAAAAATTAATGGAGTCACGCACAATAGTAACGTGAGAACTGAGAAATGAATAGGAACCCTCTGAAGCTCTTATAAAGCTTAAATAAGAAGTGTATGCTTATGACAGCAATTCCTTTCTTATTTGATATGTGGTACGTAATGTTATTTGGTACATGTTCTCTTGTAGTTTTACTTTTTTTTTATTGAAAAATCCTTGTATTTATTTAAAGTTTCTCTAAAATTGTGTTAACTAATATGTCAGAGAATACATGTGGGTTAACTTTCTTCATGTGAATAATCATGTTATAGGGGCTTATTAAAAGTTAGTAAAGCATGGGGATGATGGTGAGTGCATAGTGTATATGTGCTTATGAATGTAATACCTAAATTTTTTCCAATTATAATCTCTCAGTCATTAAAGTAAGCAAAGTATGCAACATATCATTGGTAAGTAATATAATGGTAATTAAGAGTAGAATCTTGTTAAGAAGCAATATTAATTTAAAAACTTAAATCTATTAACTAACTTAATGATAATTAATTAGAAGATTTCTTTAATTTTGAATAACAAAATATACAATAAAACTAAAATCTAGACAATAGTCAAAGAAATTGATGATAAGTGAGGTTGGTACTTAACGTCAACAAGCTTAGCTTGAATCGGCTTGACTTGGAGCAAAACTCTAGCTTTATTTAAAAAATTTGGACTTTGAGTTGAGTTTGGGCTTGAGTTTCAAAGTTTGACCTAACTTAAAGTTTGAATTTTTCAGACATGTGTGTGCAAAAACAATGTTATTTTGTGCATTAATGAATATAAAATAAAAAACTTAGTGTTTCTTTGTCTAACTCCCAACCTTTGCTTCTCTCTTCTTTCTACCTTCTTTTGCGTGTGTAAATAAAATAATGTTGTTTTGTATATTAATGAATAAAAATTAACAAAACTAGCGTTTCTTTGTTCACTTTTAACGTTGCTTCCTACCCCCAATCTTCTCTTCTCTACTCTGCTCGCTTTGTCAACTGTTTTTCTACTACCCCCAAACTTTCTTTATTTGCAGTTACTCCCACCCTTCTCTCGTCTTAGATCTAATAAACATTGTCTATTTGACATGAGCATAAAGCATCAATAAGTGTCATCCATAAGACTCAAGCATAAAGCTTCAACGGTGAAGTAAACAAGATAGCAATAATAGTAGTGAGCATAGAAGAGGAAATATTATGGGCTTTAAATTCGTGGTTCCAAGTATTTGCATTTACTTTAATAGAACATAAAATAAAATTATTATGGTTGATTTGGATTTTTGTTTTTAGATTTGGATTGGTTATTATGGTTGAATGCGTCAAAAAATTAGGAAAGGGATGGTGGCATGGTGCCAAATTTGCAAGCCTGACCTATCCTGGTCATGATTCAAATCACTAGAGTTGTATTGTTGAGCAAGTTTTACTTTTGTAAAACTCTCAATAATCCGCAAGCATAAGAAATCGTAACTAGTAGTATTAAGGTGTCGAACCCTCGAGGAATTAGCAAAACTAATTAAATCTGATGTTATCTAAGGTTATAAAAAATGTGATAAAAATGAAAATAAGAGCTAAAGTAGCAAATTAAACAATTGAATTTGATTTGATTAAAAATGAAATTCCAAGATTAACACACGTAGATCAAAATAGAGCATAACCACTTAATAATTGAGAAATCACACAAGATAAGATCAAACAATTATGGGAAGAGGGGATTCATTCTATCGTCAATTGCTACCTTAATTACTTTTGATTTTATTGGTATCGGTCCTAAAATTTCGAAAGGTTGATTATTCTTTCTCAAGACCTAATCATTAAATCCTAAATCATAACCTCTCTAGGTTGTGAATAGAATAGGCATAATCTTCCATTACTTGCTCAAACTTCTCTTCCAATCTCTTTTAGTCCTCTTCCGTGTTCATGAGCTTATCTATGATATGATCCAATTTAGAGTCCCATGAACTGAACTTATCTGGATGAAATCCTAATAGGTCTTGATGTCCCAAATGAGTCCTTACATTGTTAGACTAATAGAAATATGGGTGGTTATGCCACCCCAGATTATATATGTTCCAATAAGGATGATGATTTTCCTAACCAAATTATGCCTCGTTAAAGTCCACAAGAGTCCTTTTCTCCTTATAGTGTATCTCCTCCATCATCGCTCTTTCCATCTCTTCTTGGCATTTAATTTCTCAGATTTCTTATTGTTTCCTTGTGATGTCTGAACTGATGTGTCATTTACCTTGCGCGTAAACTTTCATCTTCTTTTTTCCTAATTCTTAGACTAAAAACTTAGACTAATCCCACACCTCGCCGGCAACGATGCCAAAACTTGGTAGAAGTTGTTGAGTCTTACAATTTATAGCCTTCAATTACTGCAAGAGCATGGGTCATGAATTGTAGCAAGTGAAGGGTCGATCCTATGAGAAGGGTGAACTAATCTAATCCTAGGTTATCTAAGGTTTGAAAATTTAAAATAATGAAAATAAAAAAATAAAAATGTATAGAAAAGTAAATACGAGAATTTGATTAGCAGAAATTTAATTTGGGAAATTAAGAAACAAATAAGGCAAATTGAGCAACACACAAGTCACAATGAAAATCACTCATCAGAAATTACCAAGTTATGAGAGAGGGGATTTTTCTATCATTAATGCTAATCTAGCCATTTATGTGTTATTGTGGCTTTAAACTATGAAAAGGCCGATTACTCTCTCACAAGTTATATTAGTTAAATCCTAACTGAATTATAGAGTTTACAATCTCTCAATTAACAAAAGACCCACAATTCTAATTATATCTTAAGCCCTCTAATAAACTACCGGGACTCAAATGGGATCTCTCTTCGCATAAAATTTGATAAGATAAATCACATGATCTATTGAATCGCCTAACTCTTATTAATCTAATCCAGTCATTTTTATCTAGTTCACCCTCTTAGTTTATTACCAAAATATGCAAATACTGCAATTAATCACAACATCCAATCAATAAAGCACAAAAACAACTATATAACTGTTAAATTAAGGTAAATCTCGAAGAAAAGTTAAAGCATCTTAATCAAACCCAAATCCATGCATATATTCATATTCATCTTCATATTCAAAGAAAATAACAATAAGATGAAAGAAATACACAATAGAATGGGGATTCGGCTGCCTTAGGAGAGTAGTAGCTGTAAAGACCCGCTCCTTCTCTTTCTCTTCTCTCTCTCTTTTATAACTCTACTAGCAACTATTAATCGTAAATTAACAACAAGCCCTGTTAACCCCGATTTTTCTTTAGGTCATGTTTAATTAAGAGACACTCATTAATTAAACCTAAACATAAAATAACCTAGAATAAACTTTGTAGATTTAATTGGACAGCTTACGAATTGGGAAAATAGATTAATTAAGGCAACAATCACACAAGCTCAAGTTATTTAACCTAGGTTATGTTATCTTTAATAATTTCAAACCATTAGTCGCTACAAATGAATCTTAAATATAACAATTACGAATTATATTGAAATTCTAGCAATGGGTTCTTCCATTTAAAAAATAAAATAGAAAATTCAATCATTCTCACCCAAATCCTAAACATTAAACATAGAATAGCACTATCAATCCCTAAGAAGAGCAAGATTAACAAACTCAGTGAGAAATACACTTAATCGAGTTCTTCGACGTCGATGTCACCTTCAAACCTTCGATCATCACACCTCTGTCTATTTATTAAAGATGTAGGGTTAAATGGGACAACTGGCATAGCCGGATGGGTTTGCATGTTGTGTCACACCCGTGACACACTT
>JANSVA010000009.1:5131106-5163008 GCA_025504915.1 Erythroxylum reticulatum | reverse complement strand
GACACACTTGTCACAATTATGACAACCCCTCTCATGGCAGTGAGAGGAGTTGCATGGGCGTGATATTCACAGGTGTGACTAGTGTGTCACACTCGTGACACACTTGTCACGACTGTGACAACCCCTCTCATGGTGGTGAGAGGAGTTGCATGGGTGTGAGAGAGTGTCTCATACCCATGTAACCTTATGCATGGTTGTGAGCCATTTATTCATTCCTCCTTTTGATGTGTTCAATAGTTATCATATCTTTCTTGAAATTTTCTTGTTTTCTTTTGCTTTTAATCTTCTTCTTTTTACTCCATGAAGACAAATGATTGTGAATCTTCGAAAAACAACTCAATTATAGTGGTTTTGACTCACTTTAGCTCTTTTGATTCTGAATTGTGCCTAAAACTATATATGAGTCAAAGTGAGTATCTTAAGCATTTTCATAGCAATAATCACTAACTGTTAAGGAATTAATTCATAATAAATTAAGCATATATCTCCTCTTCCCAAGCACTTGAAACCCTTGATGTGCCAATTCCTAATTGTGGAAATGAAATTGACTTTAACTTTCTTTTCATCACGTGCCTACATTTTTGACATGGTGACTTCGTCTTTAGGCTTTGGAGTCCTACTTTTTACTCCAAGCTTTCCACCATGATGAAAAACCTGCACTAGAACTACTAAAATAGTTAGTATGCATAATCTCTACCTGTATGGTTGTATGCACCATATCATCCAACTTTATATAGTGGCATAGCCTATATATTAGTAAATTTGGGGTTTAGTATATAAATAAATTAAGTCGTTGTCATCTTCGTATCTTTCTCTCTGTTTTCCCTAGCCATGGAAGCCTCCATCTCCTTATGGTACTCCTCCATACTCTTTAACCCTTGAGTTAGCATTTGCCAACTTTGATATAGCTCCATATAATAAGAACTTAACACAAACCACTTTATCATTACTAACTTCATCTCTTTCTAAGTTCTGATAAGTGGATCTTGGCTCCTACTCCTAGTGAGAGTATATTGATCTCACTAATCCAACGTATAGTTACTAAGCTTCGCAACAACTTATTTAACCTTTATCTCTTTTGATAAGTTATAAAAATTGAATACTAGCTCCACTCAGTTCTCACAATCCAAATAGTTATTTAGATCTATCTTTATTATAAAAGTTGGTGTTATCATCTTGATACTTCCCATGTTATTATTCACTCTTTTTTCATACACTTTTTGATATCCTACACTAAATATATCCCCTCCTTATCTTCCCATTCTTCCTTCTCTTCCTCCTCTACCATCCCGTAGGTTTAGTCCTCCTTAAAAGTTGAAAGCATCTTTAATTCTTGCTTTCACCTTAAGTCATCCATCCTATCAGCTAGAGGTGGATAACATTGTATTCTAGCTATAACAACATCACAGTTATCCAACCATAACTTCTCTATATTATCACATAATTTGCTCATATTGGTTGTGAATAATGTTTATGAATGATTCATATTCTACTTCCACTCCTTTCTCCTCACTTACTTGCTTATCTTTGGAAATAATTTTGCCTATATGAGAAGTTAGTAGAAAAATACTCCCTTATGTACTTCTTTCAATGTTCTACTTAACTCTCAACCTTACTCTTGAATTAAGGTTCTTTGCAACCCAGACAATCTAAATCAAGAAAGGTAGTTCTTAAGTCTCCTTTTTTATCAAGCACTTCCAAAGAAGCAAATTTAGGTTAAAAAAACAAAGAAATGAAATCACAGGTTAATAAACAGGAAATTTAGTTCAAAGTAAGCCAATTGGTCTCCATAAAGAGAAGTATAATTTTACAAGAACTAATCAATGCAATTAAGAAAAGTAGGAAAAAGATGATAAGAGAAAGTAATACTAAATATATAGAATAATGTTAATATTAAGATTCATTGTCCTTGTTGGAATAGGAATAAACATTTCTTATACTGATTGATGTAATTAGTAACCCCTTTTTTATATTTATTTTAAATAAAATATTTTAGGACCTTTCTCCATATACCTTGCTAAGCTTTTCTCTTTATTTTTTAATAAAATGTAATAAATTAAGCTATAAAGGTAATCAAGAGTTTTACACAAGCTATAAAATGCTTTAAATATTATCTAAGTTAAACTAAGAGCCAAAAGCAGGAAACCTACTTAACTAGTTTAGATATGTTTAAATGTTCCACGTTCTAGACTAGTATTCTTGATTGTGAGTGTTGAGCTTCTATAGACTGAAGTAGCTTCGAAGTTGTATGTATAGATTGTTGTGGAACTGTTCCTTGGTTGAACCTTTCTTTTGAAAATTTTAAAGATTCCTCTCATCCCAAATAGCTTTGACAATGAAGGATAGTGTTATGCAGAAGTTACATTTGGTAGGGTCATCATTGTGCATGAAGTGGTTACACCAAGAAGTAAAAGAGCACCAACTACTAGGTATATTCAATATATGACATTTTTGTGCAATCATTTTCCAGCTAGGATTTACAAAATTACATTGGAAGAATAAGTGCTCATGGCTTTTCTCTTCCCTCTGGTAGAGTATACATCTATTTGGTATGTAAAGAAAAGTCTGTAGCTTGTCAACTATTGGTAGATGTAGTTTTATAGCCATCTACAAAGTGTTTTACCTAGAACACTCTAGTCCAAAGAGAAGGCTATGCTGCCTTTGAAGTAATTCCCAACAAGATTTACTAGGGAAGGTCTCATTCCTAAATTGTTTCCAGATAATTATATCCTCACCTTCATGTAGGATGGTTTCGAGTAGCTCGAGATAGATGGAACTTGGTACTGCATTGTGATCAAATATACTTTTATGGTTTAAAGCTAGTGCTACGGTGATATCTAAATGTAGGATTGTTCTGAGTCTCTCCACACCCTGCAGATTATGTAATGGGCCACAAGACAACCAACTATCAAACTAGAAATGAGTTGTTTGGCCATTTCCAATAATGGTGATAAATTCATGCCTCACAAGTTCCCTTATTCGTAGGATGGCCCTCCATGTGGATGAGAAGTTTGATTTACTTTGAATACTCTAAATGCTTCTCCATTTTATGAAGAAACTATGCATCTATTGACACCAAAGAGCTTGTTTATCCATCATTAACCTCTATAGTCATTTGGCCAATATTACGGTATTTAACAGCTTCAATGATATGATTCCAAAGCCCCCATTTTCTTTTGGTAGACATATATATTTCTATTGCATTCTGACCCTTTTGACAAAATCTTCATCTACATTCCACAAAAAGTTGATGAAAAGCCTCTCTATGGTTTTAATAATTTTCTTAGGAATGACCAAATGAGCAACCCAAAACATATTATAGAATTCAACATCAAGGAAATGAGCTGCAATCTTTTTGCAATGGCTAGAATTTTGGTGCTCCAATTAGCAATTTTGCTTTTGATCCTTTTAACCAATAAGTAGAAGTTAGCAACAATAGGGTTAGAGTTGGTAATAGGAATGCCAAGGTACACCACTAGGAGGGCTTGAAATTTGAAACTTGGGATAAAATGTATTGTTGTTTCACTCCACAAAGCAGATTTGGATAATATAAAGCTACTTTTTGCAAAATTAGCCTCCAAACTCAATAGTATGTTAAAGATTATGATAGCTTTCATCAAAGTAGTGACTCATGTCTGATTAGCTTTTGAAAGTAAAACAAGGTCATCTACAAAGTTAAGGTTGGTAAACCTCAGGCTGGTGTATTTAGAGTGATACCTAAAAGCTTTAGTACGTGCAATGACTACCTTTAGAGTGCTGTTAAACACTTCCATGACAAGAGTGGCAAGATATAGGGACAAGTGGTCACCTTGTTGAATCCCTTTAGAGCTCTTGAAATGCATGTTAGGCTGTCCTTTCATCAAAATTTTATTGGTGGGGTTGGTGATACATTCAGTTATCCATTGTAGGAGGAAAATTCAAAGACCAAGTGTATTACGTATAAACTGCCAGTCAACACTATCAAAGGCTTTCCCGATGTCTACTTTGAGAAAACGATTCTTTCTTCCTTTTATGGAGCTATAGGATTTGATGAGTTCTTGTGGAAGAAACACATTGTCTCCCATAATCCTTTTAGAAATGAAAGCCCCTTGTGATAGATCAATATAATTGGTCAGGACTTTCTTGAACCTTTGAGCTAACACCTTCGAAATCATTTTGTGTATGGTATTACAACAAGATATGGGTGTAAAATTAGAGAAGGTGACATGCTCACCAGATTTTGGCACCAAAGTGATAAAGGTACTATTAAATTTTGTCAATAGCTTTCTCTTGTTAAAGAATTCAAGAACTGCAGTTGTCACAGTAAGCTTAAGAAGGTATCAAGCCTTGTTGTAGAACATTGGATTGAAGCCATTCAGACTAGGGGGTTTGTGGGGGTTCAAGGTCTTCAACATTACATTAATTTCTTGACCGGCAATAGGTTAAGTTAGCTCATCAAATTTAATTTGTGGTATTTGACACTGCATAAGCTCCTTTAGAAAATGTTGAGAAGATGTAGCCTATGAAGGGGTTGTCAAAAGCTGAGAAAAATAATCATATTCCTTGTGCAATAAGGAGGTTTGAGATTTTAATAACTGATTGTTATGCATCAATGATATGATTTGGTTGTTGTTTTCCTTGGAGATGACCTTCTATAGAAGTAAGCAGTGTTTCTATCACCTCTTTTCAACTATGCTACTCGTAATCTTTCTTTCATTAAGGAGTAATAATAGGTAAAAGCTATGGAAAGGTGTTGAATAGCTAATCATTCCTGGTCTATCAAGAATGGAGAGGATGGATCATCTTAGAGTAGAGTTTGGATTCTGTCCAAAGCTGTTTGTGCAAAGCTCAACAAATGATGGGTATTCTTGATGTTGTTTTTAAATAGCTCCTTCATTTCTTGTTTAATAAGGGAGAGCTTCCTCGCAAGAATGAATTGTTTGGAACCTTGTAAGTGTGTACATAAGGCTTTCAGAATACAATAATCAAATTCATTAAGTTTAACTAGTAGGTTGTTGAATCTGAAAGGAAATCTAACTCTTTCTAAAGATAGGTATATTGTTATAACTGAATGATCTGAAAGACTTTGGTTACTGAAGTGAGAGTAGCAATTGCAATAGGTTGTTAACCACATTTGGTTGGCTAAGCATTGGTCAAACTTGTTCTGAATGAAGTTATCACCTTCTTCATTATTGCACCAGGAGAAAAAATTGCCCCCCAAGGGATATCTCTGACTTGGATATTAGCTAAGCATTGTCTCTTCTCGTTATAAGGTATTCCAATAGATCTAGCCCCTTGTGCTTCCTCAAGGTTAATGAAAGCATTGAAATCTCCATATATAATTTAGGGTTGAGAAATATAGGTTGCTAAGGATTTAAGTTGGCTCCATAAAGCATATCGTTGATAAGCAGTGTTATGAGCATAGATGAAAGTAAGTAGAAGGACATACCTGATTCCTTTTGGACAACTTCAAGGTGTGGCATCTGATTAGTGGTGAGCGATTGTCAAGGTATTGTAAATATCTAAGATTCTATCATTAGGATGGTGGTTATAATTGGATAGCAAGTTCCAAGTACTAGGCAAAAAATGGAGAATGTTGCAGTTTGAGGACTTTATTTAGGTTTCCAAGAAACTAGCTATGAAAGATTTATTATAGAGGATAAGTTCCTTATAAAAAGTTTTTGTGATGGGTATTGGCCCCCCTAATTTCCAAACAATTATAGACATGATTTGGTTTCCCCAATGGGAACCTTTTTCTTCATGTTAAACCTCCTTTTAACAACCATTCAAACTCATCCACATTAGAATTCTTGCTAGGTGTAATTTGAGTACTTTTAACAGGTTCACCTTTTATAGGTATCAAAGAAGATGTTGAAACATTCAAAGAGTATCCATCATTCAAAGAGTTTCCATCAACCTTAACCAAAGGGTTAGCACTGGTACCAGTGGGAGGCTGTGATTGCAAAGACAGTTGAGGGGTAGGCAACATATCAAGTTGTGCTTCTGTTTCAATCGCTATAAGAGTTTCCCCTATTAAAACAGGTGTTGGTACTTCAAATTGTGCTTCTATTTCAAAAGTAGGACCCATAACTTCTTCATATCCCCCTGAATTAAATAGTCAACATGTTGGCTTCCACACTTTCTTAACATTAAGTTGGGGTTTCTAAGAAAAAGAAACATTAATCTGATAGTTGTTATGCTATTAGGCATATCAATCATATAAGAGACTAAAACAAAAATTTTCATAAATTGAACTTGCCTTACTTCAACAGTTGTTTGGTCCAAACAAGTAGGCTTACCCAGATAACTAACAATATAACTGAAACCAACGGTGATATAACATTCTAGGGGGATGCCATGTAGGTTGATCCAGATGGGTATATTTTCTTGCTTGATATTTGCCATTTTCATGATATATCTCTAAATTTGTAGAAGAAGTGGCCTATTTTGGATGTGTCAAGGACCAATTTGGAGCACTTTTTTGGCATCCTCTGCATTAGAAAATTGAAACAAGAATACTTCATCACTGTTAATGAGGACCTTCTACAATCCTAAGTTTTTCCAATTATGCATAGCCTAATGTTACAACACAGATTTCGAATTCCATTTGGATACACCTGCTTTGAGTATGTCAAGAGGAGGAGAGACAATGGTGTCATTTGAAGTAGCTAAAGGAATGTAGTAGCATATTTTCACCTCAGGTATGACTTCACTAATAACCTAGCCCCAAGTTTTAGGTATAATGGTGATGGTGTGGTTGTTGGCAACCGGGGTTAGAGAGGAGTTGGGAGGGGGAGTAGGTGGAAATTATTAGGTGGGAGGGGGATTAGAATTCAGTGGCGGGAAATCAGCTAAATCCATATTTTGGTGAAAGGTGTAATGTAACTCGAAAAGGGGAAAATATGGAGTAAATGATGTGTAGGAAACTAGAAAATGGTAAGGAAAGAGCTCTAAAAGGTAATGTAGTAGAAGGGAAGAGCTAGCAAAGAAGTAATAGTGCCAGCAGATCAAGGTGTGGCTGAAAAAGGAGAGAGGTGAACAATGTTTCTCTCTCTAAGACTTAAGAAATAAGGAACAAAATCTTAAAAACAATTTGCTCTTAATGAACTTTTAAGAAATATGGGAACAATAACTAATATTTAATAACTAAACAATGTTATCACAAATGAACCTAAATGTATAATTGAGCTCTGATTCTAAATCATAACATAACCATTGAGATTCGATATCAATATGACATAATATAGTACCATTCTAACAAAAACATATAACTCCATAAAATTGACAAAAACATATGAAAGAAGATGTGAATTTCCACACTTTAAAAAAGAAATATTGGGAATGGTAAGATCTTAAGGTTTTGATTGGTACTACTAAGCTAGATAAAATTAAAGTTTTAAAAGAAATTTAAACAATGTCATTCTAAAAGATGGAATAAAAATTCTATATTTGTTTTAAACAATTAATAATATCATAATTAGTTCAATTATAACCATCCCCAAGCCTTTTATATGTATGAAATCCTAACAATAGAGTTTTGAAAGGAAATAGACACTTAAAATAACGATATCATATCTCAAAATAAACCATATTTATAAATAGTATATAAGTAGCGCTTGTCTTGGTTCATATCTAGCACCAACATTATTTTAGGCAAAACTAAACATTATTTTAGAGAAAACTATGTAAACCAAAGATGAGTTCAACACCAGTTATATGTTGAACTCTAGCACTAGTTTTACTTTAAGGCTTTAGTCCATAAGACCATGTAAGACACTAACGCTAGTTATAGATATGACTCTAATATTGGTTACATTATGTTTCTTCATCACTCTAACAATAATATGACTAGATCACAACATGGATAAAGAGGTTTGAGTATAAACTAGTTGTGAGGGACAAAATATCATCATAGGCTAGGTAAAACCTATCAAGAGAGTTCACAGAGTGAATTAATGCTTTCTTTGGTTTTCTTGATTTGAAAGAGATTTCAATTGATTAATCTAAAAGTAAGAGTTGTTTATCTCAAATAAGTTAAAAACTCTTATTGTTCTGAGAACTAGAAGTATTCATTGCATTAAAGTAATTTGGGTACAATAAAATTCTAGGAGAAACTTTTCCTAACTCTAGTTTATTTATATATTGATTTATTTCTTGATCAATTTTTTGTTTTGGTATTTGGATTTATTAATTTTTTATTTTCATCTTCAATCAATTGTAATCATTAGTCTATCTTATTTATTATAGGAATATTTAGAAATTAGTAAAAAATCTTTGATGGATCTATCTATACTCATCAACATTAACTATAGTTTCTTCGATATCTAATTATCAATCCACTGGGAGATGATTCTAAAGTTCATATGCACTTTAAAGCTCAATAATGCTAAGGCATCATAGGAGGAAAATACTATCCTTAAGTTTAGATTGAAAGATATGAACTATAGCCTCAGCTTCACTCATTTCAGGGCTTAAGTCAGGCTATACTTAGCAAAGCATTTATAGAATATAATGCTTATTAAGATCTCTTTAAACTGGGACTTACTAGACACTAACTCGAGGAAGTACTAGCCATCAATGTATACCATGTAAACTTATCATCCCATAGAATCTAAGGAGTTTTGGTTTTGGTTCCCTATTATATGATATGCAAATAAGCTCTTAGTACACTCTTTTTATACATGGAGGGACAATAATTGTTAGTTCGGTTATAAGATGGGTTTTGCAACTACAATAGATTGTGGTTACTTCAACAAATGAAGTGAAATATTTAGTAGCTAAACAAGATATTAAAGAAGCAATATGGTTGAAATTGGTGTTGAAAGAACTTACAAATAAACAACATATTGTTTCAATGTTTTATGATTGTTATAATCCGAGCATCTAGTAACGAATCGAACATTGTATTCAGAACCTAAGAATATACAAGTAAAAATTCACTTCTTTTAAGTGAAAAGGAAGAAAGGAACTTTGGATATGTAAAAATTCCATATAAAAGAAAATATAATGTATTTTATAATAAAAGTCATTAACAGTATCAATTTTGTTGATATCAATCCTTTTATAGCCTAATAGAAATATTAGCAACATGAAAATTATAAAGTGGCATGGAGACTAATTAGTTCTCAATCAAATCTTTAAGTGATAATTCTTTTATAAAAATATAGATATTGCTCATAATATCTAAATGCAACATGCACATACCCCCTGGGAGGATATGCAAGTGTCACACAAAACAAAACTGAAGCAATTCAAATCATACCAAACATTCCTTACATGCATTTCAACAACTCAAGCAAACATACATTACATATGATTAAATGTTATTATAACCAAACCATAATATACTTCATTTATAATAAACTTATCAAAATACATGCCTTAAACATAATCCATCCCGTAATAAGGTTATTACAAACCATTAAACAAAATACAAACTGTCTTATATTGTCAAATACAACTAAAAAACTGAAATATATATCTTTCAAAACAAAAGAAATTCTTTTTAGCCACTGCAGTTGTCTTTGTTCCAGTCTTTAAACCTTCTTATCAGAACCTACACAAAGACAAAACCACCGTGCTAAGTATATAACTTAGTGTGAATAACTAAACATAATGCATAATGGAGAGTGTTTCTAACAGTCATCTACCATTCATATATACATATTCAAATCATATCATAACAATCTTTAATAGTTTATAATACAGAGTAATCCAAACATTATGTCTCAGAACAAAATATGATTCATCAATCAATATAGAACATTCTTGCATAAGAACAAACCTCATAAAGATCAAAACAGAATGTACAATTATCATAATTGAATACTAGAATAGGGTATAATCCTTTCAGATCAAGGTATGACTTATGTTAGAACATAACTTATTTTGTATCAAGTCAGAGCTTATCTCTTATCAAAACAGAACTTATTTTTTTCAAAACTGAACATATATCAGGATACAAAATAAGTTAGACTGCTAATCCTTTTTATAAAAGTGGGTAATAGGACTACAATAAAAGATACCATGATTGGTATCTTAGAATAGAAGAGAATTATGTCTCAGTATTAAAAGATAATGTTGTGTCAAATATTAGGAGACACTAAAGTGTTGATATTAGGAGACAAGGAAGTGTCAATATCAGGAGACACAGAAGTGTCACAAGAGTAGCTACAAACCCTTTCAAGCATACGTATTTACACACGACTAGGACTTAACAATTTTAAAACAAACCATTTCAGATTTCAAATTTTCATGTAAATGATGTAGTGCATAACATATAACCTTATTCATTTGATCAAACTTAACATGCCTTATAATTACAAACATATGCATTAAAACATCAATAAATGTATTAAATCATCACACATTATTTATATTCACACAATTAGAAAGTATTTCCAATACAATCTCAATTATCAAACTCCTCGGACAATTGTTGGTTTGGAATTATCACAATATCATAATCACATAACAGTGAAATAATGCATAAGTATGAATTCAATTCCTTATTCTCAAATTGAACCCATTCATTCCCACTCAAACTTATTATGCTTTATAAACATAAGCACTTGTAATAATGCATCAATGAATAAATTAAGTAATTACACTTTACATGTACTCACCTAAGTTTCCAATTCTCAAACATTCATAACTAACACATCTCTTTTATCATTTAAATCACATTTGTGCTCATAAGTATACTTCATTCCTTTAACAACTTATAAGTTCCAAAATTAGATACTTTGTTATCTAATAACACCTTCTTTAAGTTATTACGTCAATTAAAAATCCAAATCTTATACAACCTTTAATGAACTTATTCCACATCAAACTAGGTTCATTTTACATCTTAATTAAGTCCAATTAAACTATTATATAGTCCCTTACCCTTATATAGTCCAACAATTGTCTAAAACCAACATTTTATCCTTCCTAAGTACTTCCCATGACTGTGGGAATAAGCCTTATAAATCCCACGATCATGGGATGAGTGAACCGACTCACCCATAATCTCCAATTTGTTTCCAAAACTTGACTTCTTCACTTCCATTCGACACACCTTCACCAAAGACCATCAATTTCACTTTAATTCTACCTTATTCATGATTCAATACCTCATCAAATTCATGTCCAAACCAATAAAAAAATCATTCATTAAGTAACTTACAAATCGATATCTTCCACACATCAAAACCAAACCAGAAGTTATCATACAAGGATCATTTTTCCAACAATCGTTTATCATCATCTTAACATATATTTCATGACAATTTAATTATCATAAAACTTGTATTAGTACATGCTATCAATTTTAGAATTCCATTTCCTTATTACCTTCAAGTTCCTTCTTCAAAGAACTAACCAAACACGCCCTTTATGTAACCAAACACTTCCGAAATCTAGGTAGATCTAAGATGATCTTAACACTAAGATGATAACAACATAAAAGGTAATATAAAATAGCTTTATTGATGTAGTAACTTACAAGGATTCCAAGAGAAAATGATCCCAAAAACTCTAGAAGTTGAGAGGAAATGAGAGAGTTTCAGTGGAGATAGTGCAAGGTAGTGAAGAATGAGCAAAACAGAAATTACTCCAGCAGAAACTTGCCTCATCCATTGCTAGTTGTCATCAACTTATAACAACATGTGTCACTATGCATGTTCTTCATTTGTCCCATATTGGAGCTGCCAATTGTCACCAATATATTAGGCCATTTGTCTCTCACTTATTGCTTCCACTTGTCAATTTACTAACTATGCCATTTGTCAATGCATCAACTATGGAAAATGTCATTAACTCATTGGCTTAGTCATTCCAATTTTCATATACCAACTTATCTTGCCACTTGAAAATTTTCCTAGTCCAAATTTACATTTTAATACCTAAATTTTATAATGGTTTCAATTAATTACAATTCACTAAGTAGGATCCATTAAACCAAAATTCAAGTCATATGCCATTCTCAATCATCTTACAATTTTTAACACCTATCATGCATTCACTTTCATGAACATGTAATATTCCAGCTAGGGTATAAGTTAGGGCCTTACACTAGATATTATTCAAAACAATTTAGATAAAATATCTAGATAAAGATAAAAATTTTATAATACAAAAGTAAATATTATAAAATGTATTAATTATAAAAATTTGAAATATGTGACTATAATTAGCTTAATTCATTGATAAATACCTATCATCTTCTTGGTTCATATATTAAAAAGAAAATTTAAGCATTCAAGGGTAGGATTTTTTTTAAAGTTCAAAAGGCATTAAATCAATCTTTGAAGGGAAGTTTAAAGAGTTAAGCCAATGGTATACAACTTGTAAGCAAGAATCAACCATAAACTAGAAAAAGAAAAGGCTCTTTTGGTAAGACATAATCAAAGGCTCACTTGATGAAGCTATCAGTGACACACTATAGACTACACCATTAATGAAGTATTAAATTTCCCTAGCCATTTGTATTTATGCCTTTTGTCTCTTTAAGAGACAATTTCCTATTACTGAAGTCTAAAAGTTAACCAAATTTCCAATCTATGGTTGTATAAGCCATCTTACTAACAAGGAATTACTATAACCTCTATGTACTTAAGAGTAAAAATTGTGATGATTACATTCTTATAGGTTTAATTTTATAAATTAATATTTTCAACTCATAATTAATGGGTAAGTGTTTTATGTGATATGTCTTCTAATCTTAATTAAAATGAGATTTTAGATATCCACCTAATTAGTCCAAGAGTTTTTCTACCCTAACTTGTTATGGTCTGAAATACTAGGAACTTACAACTGTACATTTGTTCTTTTAATTAGATGATGTGCGATCATAACATCTTGCTTATTCATTAATATTATTAACACACTTTTTAGGAATTAAATATATCATTATTTGAAATAATATATTTGATAGAATAGTATGAATAAAGAGAAAATTATTTGTAACATGATATGATTTATCAACAAATTAAGACAAAACATCTACCACCAGCAAGTCAGTAAAATCACAATTCATTTTTAAATGGAAATTTAAACACATCATAATAGGCTTTTATTGGAGAATTTTAGAATAACAAAAGGATATGCTTCCATAAAGGTTAATATGGATAAATTAACGAAATTTGTTAATGTTTGTGTTTAGAGCATGTACATCATTGCTGATGAAAATATGATTGAAAATTTATATGATATAAATTAATGGTAATACTTGGTGTTTATCAATATGTGATCTAAGATTTCTTTGATATGAATTTGTAATGATAGTTTATAAGTGACAGTTGATTGTGTGATATGTTGTCAATAGGACATGATAGTAACGCAAGAATTTTGGTTTCGGACATCCAAATGAATCATGTTTGGTTGAGATTTTTTTATGTGAAAGAGACTACCACTACACTAGAAAGAACAAAACAAAAGAGCAAGGCCATATGTTTCTTGTGACAATAAAGAAGCAAATCAATTAGATAACATTTCAGTCATTGTAATTTTCTAACATCTGTTGTTCCCTTAGGTTTGTCTACATTTTGAGGAAAGGGAACAACTTGTGCTAATTAAATCGAATTTATTTATTAAGACCAACTTCATCCATTCACAATTTACAATAGGCTTTTTTGATTCAATATCTAACTATGTTGTTCACAAAAATGTTGAATCAATGATGAAATATTAGTAAATCATAGAGTTGCTTATGTTAATCTAAATTGTTATATTTATTATTCTAGTAATCATTATGTTCATTATATTAACTGTGACTATATTATTCTTGATGATAGTAAGTGGGGAGACTTTCATCTATATACCATAAATGAATCCTTACCTATAGGCCCTATTCATCTTTCTTTTACTTTATCTATAGCTAATCTTTCTTCAAATGTCAAAAGAATTTTATAGACTAGAGAATCTAGTTAAAATTACTTATCTTCGTGAGGAAAGTCATATCCATGATGCTTTTCTTCCCTTATTAAGTCTGTACAATAAATATTCTTGTAATCGTTCTTGGACCTGAAGCATTTGTACTATTCTCACTACCAATCATCCTAAAGTAAAGGAGATCATTCAAAGTTCTTTTCTAGAACGATGTGGTTTAAAAGTAACCTCTGAAAAGCAATATGTGAAATTAGAAATCCCCAAAAAATTCATCTCTCTTTAGAGAGACCATAATCATACTCATCTCAATGTTGGTGTTATTAGACTTGTTCTCACTCTCCATGGAAGAAATGGGATTCCAGATACTGCTCAAATATCTTTTATTGACATTCCCTACATAATGTAGTAAAATGCTTTGATTGGTACCTTTTTAACTACTCTTAACAATGGAAGTGTCATCCTTACAATTGCATTGGATTTAAATATCAAACTAGATGATCTCACCTTATCTAAAAGATTACAAATCCAAGTCCAAATTACTGGTGCTGAGCAAAACCCTACAAAAATCATGGTCTTCTTGCATTATTAAATGATCATGTTGTAGATCTCAATTTTCCTAATTCAACTTCTGAGTAGATCGAGACCATGATCAAACTACTATCATCCAAATTCCAAAATGGTTGGCATCAGTGGAGCTAGAAAAGTTGACACCTATATAATAAATCACCAATTACTAAAAGGTATTTCATGCTCCTCACAGGCATTCCATCCATATAACTACTCCGCCAAGTCTTAGGACATTAAAAGATGGATTTGTTAAATCCGTCTATATCAGGCTAAATGAAGACTAGCTTGGATCAACTGGCACATTTGGACCAATTTTAATGTTGAAACTAGTTTTATCACATAAAGAAGGGAAAAGTGGAACTCCAACCATTATGTAAAATTTAGTGGTCAACCTATATACATTAGCCATCATCCAGGACACTTTATGTGGGACATTGACCTATCCATTTTTTATCCAAATTGTGAGATATGTCCTACCCTAGACTAAAGAAATATATAGCACAAACGAAGCCTATGTTCACGAAAGGCATGAAAAACTTAAACAGAAACAAAGACAATAACGTTATAAAGAAATTCATCATTATCAGCCTTCAAAATAATTTCATCTTAAGCATGATGATCATGATCCAAGTTCTGGACCATGGGTTGGGTATAAAAGCTCACAACCTAGACTAAGAATCTTTCTAAGCTACTCAAAACTATTGGAAAGGAAAATTTATTCCTTCAAGATCTAATGTCTAATAAACCTGAGTCCATTATTCCTTCTATTCTTGTTACTACTCCAGCACCTATCCCATGCATGATGATTCAACCTTTTAAGGAATAAAAGATATATTAATACTCAATATTTTGTACCTGGTTTCAACACCCAAGAGAAAAAACTTATATAAGTCAAGAAGGACTTTAAAGAATGGAGACAGAGATGCAGATAGTACAAAAAATGACTATTTATGGAGCTTATCCTGAAGTAGTTGATTATGAAAAGGTATTTAAAATGAATTATCCTTTAAAGAGACAATATGTCCACCTTACTGGTAAACCAAAATCCACAAAAAATAAAAAGCCCAAGGTTAAAAAGAAATTTGATCCATGACCTTCATACACTAAGCCTATTGATCCATGGACAAAACCTTACAAATCAAAACTCCACCAAAAACTCAACATGTTCCACCCACTGGAAAAGATAAATCTCTTCAATGAGAGTTCATTAAAACTCTAGAACCAATGTATATCTCAAATGAATTTCAAAGTTAATCATATATATTTGAAGGATATCCTAGAAAATTATGGTTGTGCTAGATACTTCTCAAACAATTGAGGTTGAACCTAATATAAGTGAAGCTAAATCCATAAGAATTGAACCAATCAGACCTTCACCACCACCAATACAAATACCTCTAGCCAAACCTACTTTAGGACCTTAGTGTACTTTTGATGATCTTCAATATAAAAATGGAAAGATTGTCTACATGAATTTGGTGCTTGGATTGATTTATAGATGACTCAGCTATATACTCCTTTAAGAGATATCATATCTGATTTTACTTCTCATTTCATTTGTACTTTAATAGAATGTTGACAAAGTTTAGATGAATATCAGAGACTCTAATATATTTAAGTAACATCTGCTAGTATTCCTCTTGGAGTTATCCATAAAGAACTCATTGGTGATTTTTAGATCATTGATAACAAACTTAGAAAGAATATTTCGAAATGAAGTGTTGCTCTGTAGATAGATGAGATCTTCATAAGAATTTTCAATATATGATAGAAAGATAATATTTGGTTAATGGTTTTAATGATGTCAATCTCTATTATATATATACATAGCATCTCTTCAAGATGAACTTCAGCCAGAACTTTGAAGGACCATTACAACTTTATGCAGAGATATGAGATAAATATCTTTTGGTGATATTTATCAACTTACATTAGCATCTCTTAATAAACTCCATGATTAAGAAGCATTTTTTAAGAATATGATTAAAGGTGTTCCTCTTTTGAAAAAGGCTTGCTAAAACCTTATCTTAAGATCAAGTGTAAGGAGAAAAAAGAACTTGAACGTCCTACGAAGAAGAAATATCATCAGAAGAAGTTCTCTACAAACAATCTCAGAAATCTCTAATCTCTAATGAAGGCTATCAAAATCCATTCAAAAGAAGTAAACGAAGTAGATATGTTTGATTCTTTAAGAAGACAAACCATCATTCTAAAAAAGCAGGCCAATGCTTTATTTATAACAAGCCAAGACATTTTGATTGACAATATCCTAACAAGAAAAAAAAGGGATTTGAAACTATTAGATTTCATTGAGGCTACCATACCTATTAATGAAAATAACAATATTGAGGACATTATTGAAGAACAATCCAATGAATACAAGGAAATCAAATTTTAGAGAGATCAGTTTTTTTAGCACTGTCTTGAGAAGCACCCCATTCCTCTTTAGAAGAAACCACAATTCTTCATTCATTTACCTTTCAAAAAGAATGAATATATCAATCTAACCAAAGCAACTCATCCTGGAATGAATCCTGATGATTTGAAGTTAGCACAAGAGGAGTGTACTATCTTACTTCAACAAAGATTAATTGAGCCCACAAAACCAGATTGGGCTTATCAAACTTTCTATATAAACAAAAGAGCTAAAAAAAGAAGAGAAAAAAAAGGCTGGTTATTGACTACAAACCTCTCAATGCATCCATTCAAGATGATAAGTTGAACCACAAGAAAGGTACAAGACAACTTTTTGCATCCCTAATGCTTAATATTAACGGACTATCATGCCTTTTGAACATAAATTCGATCCATCACTATTTTAAAAGGTCATGAAAAAAAAACTATGGCCCCATTCTTTCTAGTGCCTTAATTTATATTGATGACATTTTATTATATTCTAAGATCCATGATGATCATAAGGTATTAATCCAATCTTTTTTGTACCTCAAAAAACAATATGGAATCATGTTCTCAGCTAAGGAAGTATTAGAATAACCTAAATAGAATTTTTGGGAATGAACTTTCACAATGGATATTATCATCCCGGACCACATATAGCCAATGAGTTAGTACATTTTCCTAGTGAAAACTTAATAAAAAGAAAATTCAACTGTTTCTTGGAATTGTTAATTACATTAGGATTTTATTCCACAAGTGGCTAACTATACCAATTCCTTATCAAGATTGCTAAGAAAGAATCCATCACCATGGAGTTAAGAGCAAACTAAAGTTGTTAAGTACTTAAAGAAAGTGAGTCAACATCCATGCCCTTTAAAGATTCTTGAAAAAAGACAATGCATCCTTTAGAAAAATGCTAGTGACCAGTATCAGGGTGCCATCTTGATTGAAGAGATTGATGGAAAACGACATTATTGGGGCTATGCTAGTGTCCAGTTCAAGGAATCAAGAAACCATTACCATATCATGTACATCAAGATTTTGGCAGTGAAAAAGGAAATTGAAAAGTTTCATTTCCACCTCATATCATATCATTTTGTGGCGAAAATGGATAATAAGTTCTTTCTAAAGATTCTTAATCCCAACAAGAAAATATTTCCTAAAAACCATTTACTTCGTTGGAAAGATTGGTTCTCTCTCTATAAATTCACAATCTTCCATATCAGAGGTCATCACAATGTATTTGTCAATTTTATTTCTAGACACAGAAAGCCTATTCGACTTCTCACTCATATCCCGAAGAAACCAATTCCCCTCTTCATTCTCCTAATTATGGTTTTCCCTCTTTATTCCATAATTGAGAAATCTGTTCCTCCAATAACTTAAAACCCTCCTCAAACTCTTAATGAAATTGTTGTCTAAGTCTTTTTTGTTACCTTCATCTTGCTCCTATCACCTTGAACATTTCTCCTTATCCACATCACTTTGACATCTTGACACCATATCAGACTTTGCGCCATATCTATGACTCTCTTACTAAACCCACTATATGGCATCTCTGGGCTTTATCTACCCTCTATACTTGTCTTATTGCTTTATCTCCTTTACATGTTTACTAACATTTAGCTAATCTTTCTAATGTCAGTTCTCTGTTGTGGACATTCTTGGAGTTGTTCCAGTCATTGCCCAAGTGGTGTATCCAATTAGGTCAGATACTTAACAGATACAAATTATGAAGTATTCCCCTAGTTGAACAAAATGCTCATTCTATCTTCATCATCCACTGTCTTTATAACTTAATTGAAAATCGTTATGTTTACACCATGAATCATTTTTAGATTTGGAGGACCTTTATTGTTTGGCCAAAAAACTAAAAAGATATAATGCGTGGTCTTTATTAGTATTTTGATTACTTTAATCATCATTCACTACAACAAAACTGGCTTTTAGTCACTTTTTTTTATGATGGTTTAAAAATTATAACTAAAAGTCATCTTTTAGCGACGATTCCAAAATTCATCATCAAAAGTGAAAGTTTTTCCCACATTTTTCATTATTGTCACAAAATTCGAGAAATGTTGAGCCTTTGATGAATTTTTTTGTGATAATATTCTTAAAAATAATAATGTAAAAAACATAATTTTTTAATGGTAAGTGTGCTTAATAATCCTAAGGTTAATTATAATTGACATTTATATTATTTTTCTTATGTTCTTCATTTGCCTTCTTTACAAATTTGTTTAAATAGCTAATACATTCAAAACCATTGCAATCTGGTTAAATATATAGATTTATACATAAATTATTCTTTAATGATGCCTATTGCACATTGTACTACACCTCCGATCTTAAAATATTTCATGAAAATATAATGGAGCATCTAAAAATTGTAAAATGTTTTCAAAGTTTTAAAGATATTGTTGAAAAACAAATGATAGGTATCTTAAAAATTGAAAAATAAATATTATTTGGATATAAAAAGATAAAAATACCTAAAATTTTAATATTAATAAGATCAAATTATAATAAATTTAAATTAACTACTATTCTTAATTATTAATTTTTATTAACAAAAAATAATAATACATATAAATATTGAAATATGGTAAGCAATATAATATAATAATATATGGTAAGTAGTAAAAGATTTTAATTAGAAGTTTAACAATTCTTACACATACATGTTAAATAAATAAAATTTTATGCTTATTCCATCGAAATGGAAAAGAAATAATTACTTTTTAGAGTCCAAGAGACATGAGACTCGGTAGAAGAGGTAAAGTAGTTTCCTATGTTTGAAACAGTCAAAGATCTTCCCTCAAGTGTTGGGTTATTAACACCCTCTTTTAACAACTTCTTGGGTTTAACTAAACTAACAGAAGATACAGTAAACGAATACCCATATGCAGTATGTATCATTGAATTACATGAATTACCTGTACGATGCGTTTCTTTTAAGAAACAATTAGTATATAAGTTAAATAACTAATTAAGTTAAATGATTTAACAAACCCAAATTCAAGCACATACATACCTGAATGAATAGACATAGTAATTGGAATCAATAAATGTTCCAAAACAACTTATTTCCTTAATCTTGTACCAACCATTGGGACATTGCCAACGCCTCCATTTTCACTTATGCTATTTTGAATATTTGAGGAAGCCTTACACAACACGTAGTATATACGATGAAACGTTCATCTGATAGCTTCCTAACAGAAAATGAGATACAAATAATTAAGGAAGAGAGGTAATTCAAATGATACGAAGAAACTTGAAGAAGAAGATTGGCCATTGAAGGCAAGCAGTGATTAGACTTTGATAAGGAGGTTAATTGTTTATGGATTTGTTCTTCATAAGGGAGAATTTTGTCACATTCCTCTCAATAGAGCTAACTTCTACAATTAGAAACTAGTCTTCACGTCAACATTCCATGATGAATTAATGTTAAGAGTTTTTCTTATGAAAAATCAATTTAGCATAAAATTCAATATATTTAATTAAATTTTTAGTAATCAAATCCCAAAAATTCTCAGGGGATAATGAATTGATCCAAAATTGAATGGAACTTTACCATACAAATCCTATCAACAAAAAGAAAAGATCATTCCTTTTTATCGACGTTAAAATAAACCTCATTCCTTTTTATCGACGTTAAAACAAACCTTCTCCTTATCAACTTCTTGTTTATTATGATAAAAAACAACATAGATCAAGTCCAATGTTAGATTTAAACCGATTCTCTTTTTGAAGATACACTTAATCCTATTGATCAATACTCAGGAAAAGCTTTTGTATGTTGAACATGTAATATAAGAGCTTAAGTTACATACATAATAACAAACTTGTGGAAAAGATAAGAGAAGAAGAAGCAAACCTAGAGAAAGTTAAGAGAGAGAGAGAGGAGGAGGAACATAGGAGAAGAGAACTGGCTAAATGTTTAAAATAGAATAAAGTACATAACATCCCTTCTGAAAGTTAAATCAACAAATAGTTGGCAGGCTTTCCTCAAAGGAGCATTACATGAGGGAAAAAACGTTAACCCATATACAACCATCATAAAAACACAATTGACCATTTTCTAAACACAAACAAAAACCTATACAGTATAAGAAGAACATAAAACCTATATAAAATTCAAAACGTATTAGAAAAATAGGGCATAATAAAAGGAGGGTTCATAAAAATAGAAAAGAAGAATAGTACTAACACAAGACACAACGCTTTTTCGATGGTGACAACTACAAAAGACAAAGAGCACAGAGAAGATGATGCTTCTTCAGAAACACGAAGGCTAACACAAAAATCAAGAGAGCTTCATTTTTGTGTTAATATCTTAGTAGAAAATGACATCTTTTTTGTTAAGCAAAACGACATCATTTTCGATTAATTCAGAAGAAATATACTATTAGGTGACGATTTAGATAATCATTGCCTAATGGTGGCCCATTATCATTTGGCTTGACCTTTAGCGACAAAATTATATAAAATATATAAAATTTTAATAACAATACCAAATTTATATATAATAAATATAGAATTATGATTGAATAGACTTATATATTACATAAGTAAGATATAAGAAAAATTAGTTATTATCTAATGCATTCGTAAATCATTATAATATTTACAATTATTATCTATACATTCATATAACATTATATTAATTACCATATATAATTATATTTATTGCAATATAATTAAAATCATTACAATATAGCAAAAAATGTAAATGAATATTACATATTAATATCATATTCTTAAAAATAAAATTTAATATTATGGTCAATGATTGTAAGTGTAAAAAGTAAATCATGTGGGTTTTAGCGTCATGGTGGGAAAGCTACCATGTCCACCTGGTTTTGAGTCTAAGAAGACTTTTGAAGTTAGAGAAAGCTTCCCTACTCATAAGACCAAAGAAGAGGCCAAACTTCCAGACTTTTTCAAGAAATTAAGAAACATGGCCTCTAAATTGGACTGATGTAGAAATAACCAATTTCATTAAAGAAATTGAAAAATTGGATGATAATATGTCTGTGTTTAATGATGATAGTGGACCTAGATCCTTATTTGCACCACCATGTTAAGAGATTCTATCTTATCTTTTAGGAATATTATTGGGACCTAGTGCTTTCCAATAATTTTTACTTTTATTATGCACTTTTATACTTTACTTTCCATTATTGTACTATGTAAGGTTGTTATTTAAAAGTTGTTTGTTTTGTTCTTCCTTGCTTGGCTTATAAAAACAAAGCTTCTCTTCCTTTATAATCATACCTTATTCGCGGCATCAATAATATGAAGTATATTTTCTATTTTATGGCTTTCATTTAAGGTTTCTCTCTCCTAAAAGCTTGATTCATGAATAATGTAGATTTAGTCATACAGAAAGACAAGTATACTCTACACTTGCCTCTTTTTGAGGATCATGTGTATGATAAAGTCTTGGATTGTAGATCCTGTTTGAGGTCTAAATTATTAAGGACAGGATTGGTCAGTTTGCATTCCTAAAAGGCAGGTCATAAGAGTTGAAGCCCGTGAAGAGAAAAAGGGCTTACGTCTCAACTAGCATAACTAGAATCTCAGCTACAGTCAATCCTAGGAGGAGACACTGAGAAGCGCTTAAAAGAAGAATTAACGGACAAATTGGTCTATTTAACTGTCTCTTGAAAACATATATGGCTAATCTATTTTTTATGATTTTTTTTTACTAATTGATAAGTTTAGAAATACCTAGAAACAGGCACTGACAATTTGATTTCCATTAATAGATAATTTCATATTAAGTTGCAAGTTCCATAAACCTAACCAATATCCTCAATATTGAGCTTTAGGTAATTTATAAAAGAGCTAATTGACATGAAACTGAGTATTATTAGTATATTATACTACAAAAACATATTGCAATTGATATCATGTTTATTGGTAAACCGAAGCAGAATATGATCTTATATGTCGTAGAATAAATACAAATTTTCTATAATATGATTAGCATGTAAAATATAATAAAATATAAATCATAATTCACATCTTATAGTGAAGTTTGATTCTTTTCTTATTATTTCTCTTGAAACGTTTTATAAATCGACTTATCTCAACTATCATAGCTACATATGCATTAGACATCTAATGGTAACTCTATAATTGTTGTAAAGAGGATTAGGTAAGAAGTGTTAGCTCCTTTAAAATCTAAATCTATTTATAATAAAATTAGACTTTTAGTAATTTAATTGAAATAAAATTTTATTTTTAATTAATCATTAATGAAAATTAAAATAATTATAATTAAATACCAATTGGACCTAAATAAGATTCAGTATCTCTTATTGATCCTTATTTATTACATATTTCATATTTAAACATAAAGTTTATCAAATTTTACAATCAAGTCTAACTTTTTTAAATTTCCTTTTCTCTTTTCAACCCCTTTTTGTTTACGACCTATTAAGTTCTTAAATATGTTGACAATGGATGTAAATTCTAACCCTAAGGATATGTTTGGTTGAGGGTTTATTAATGGAAGAGAATGGAATGTAATATTATTCTATCGTTTGGGAAGAGAATTTAAAATAAAATGGAATGAAATGAAATGTAATAGAAGATGAGGGTTTCATATTATATCCCGTTTCATTCTAACCAGTAAAAATAAAAAAACCTCCGATTTGGAGGGTTTAGGATGGAATGTAAAATGATAAACAACTTTACACTATATTACATTATAAACCTTTCAACCAAACAACATTTCACTATCTTACATTATAAACCCTTTCATCCATCCTAAACAACAATTTTCTAACCTCCGATTTGGGGGGTTTAGGATGGAATATAAAATGATAAATAACTTTACACTATATTACATTATAAACCCTTCAACCAAACAACATTTCACTATATTACATTATGAACCTTTCCATTCCTCCTAAGTAATAATTTTTTAATATTATATCTATTTACGTTTCATTCCATTATAAACCATTCCATTCTATTTTTATTACATTTCATTTCATTAAAAACTTTACATCCAATTAAACATAACCTAAATTATATTTAGAATTAAATAAATTAAACTTTTTAAATTTATCTTTAATTGTTTATAGAAAAAATTTATATCCATATATCAAAATTAGTAAGTATTACGACCACCCAAATCATGGAATTACTAAAAGCGTAATTTAGAGCGAGAATTTTATAAGATACAAGATACCTTTAAATAATTATATTATAAAACTTCAACCAACGGAGTAGCTTTAAGACATAAATCAACGTCGTTATAATTTTAACACGATCACATAAATCATCCAATGAAATACTAATAACATCACTCTTCGTGAATGAGAAAGTTCATTATTTCTATATTTTTAAATAAGATCTTAACTTTTCAATAAATGGGTCTTTTGAGTTGTGAGTCACACATTAATGTTTACCCTTATAGAAAGTGATTACATAAGTTCACGCCTTTTCTTTTTGGGACGACGAGTTCATTGGAGAGTTACTCTTTTCTTTTTTCTTTTCAGAAAATGGAAGTTCGCACCGTAAGTCAGGAAACGGAAACCGTAATATAAGGCAACTTAAGGCGTAAGAGGATATCGTAAGAACAGAGACAGGAAATGAAACAAAATACATGATGGGCACAGGAACTAACAAATCTATGAAAGGTAGGGAATCAACAGAAGGTCTCCAGACAGTTTTACGAGGGAGTGGAGAAGAAGAAGGCAAGGGATTCGGTCTACAAGAGCTGACGGGGTCAATCAACCCCGTTGGAGATGGTTCCAACCGATTACTCTTACGTGTTCAAAGTCAAGTGCTTTAAGTCAGAGATCAAACTGGGACCCATAAAGCCTAGTCACTGATTGACACTCCATTGTGATCATCCTTCGCAAATAAAGTGTTGACTAAAAGCAACACTTGAGTCTGTCTGCGAATTTTCCTCTTTTGCCCTTCTTTATTTTGACATTTCATTACACTATCTAACCACTTTCCATTGCTTTTGGGCCCACCTTTTGCTTTCTTTCAACCCACATGGACTCCGCTTCCGATTCTGATCTGTCCGCCTGATTAGTTCACCTCATCTCATCAGCTTCTGATCCAATCCTATGTTGAAAAGTTGCTTTCTGGCTTCTTCTCATCCCGTCGTTCATTGTTGTCCAACATTCAACGAAGAAAGTGAAGCAAACTTGCTTGTAATCAATGAGTATTGACTCACATCATTACTAATTCTAAGGATGATCTATACGTACAATCTTACGGTGGGTTGGAAAGTGTATCTCCCATTTCAAAATCTTAAGATAAAACATATTATATAGTTCATTTCATTTTCTGGGGTGTATAGGGTGATGTATTAAACAAAGTTTGATACTTTCATGGACCAAAAGTGACCAAGATGTAGAATGGAAGGAAAGAGAAGTGAAGTTTGACAAGTAATAAAAGAGGAAATCCAAAATTTTTCTTACAGAGCAAATGTCATCATCCAAGCATATCTTTCCCATCTTCCACATCCCTTCACTTTCTCACCAAAATCCAAATCTAAATCTAAACTCAAAATTTAACACACACTACTATTAGTCTATTACTACTTTACACCTTGGTCTTCTTCTAAAGTCTCAACCCCCTCTTTTATTGCCGAGTCCATTGCACCGTTTAGAGACTTGACACACCCTCCCTCTCTTCTGTCTTTCTCCCTCTAAATTTTTACTCTTGATTTATGGCCAAGGGAAGAAGTGGACTTTCCATTGATTCAGATCTAATCTTCAGTACTGGTAGTGATGGGTTTTTAATTCTACTCAAACCAACTGTCTTAATTCTTTCCCTGAAGAACCAGAAACCAAGTGTAACAACAAGAAGCTATTTAATTCTACTACAACAACCACTTGCACTGCTTGCTATGATGGATTCTACCCCAACAAGGTCTTCTCCTCCTATCACAACCATCCAATTCCCAGTCAACTTTCACTCTTCTCATGACCATCTCGACCATGATCATTCTCTTCTTCATCCTCTTTCCTCTGATGATAACAAACGGGCGGTCATCCGTGAGACCATGGACTTCTTCGCTGACAATAAAATGCATGTTGATGTAGTTAAGCCCACCAAGGACCAAACCGATGATTTGGAGGACGACAATAGTCGTGGTTTGGAGTTAATCGTTAACGTAAGTTTTCAACAATTAATTTGCCACTTAGTTAATGTTTTGGTTATGCAATTCTTCAATTTCTTTCATCGTTTTTAATCGTATTGATTACTTTTTAGTTCTGTCTATAGACTGGCTTGAATCTTCTCACTACCAATACTAGCACTGACCAATCTGTGGTGGAAGATGGGATGTCTTCAAACATGGAAGATAAAAGAGCTAAGAGTGAGGTACTCATCAGAAAAAGATGGAATTCATGAATCCATCGATTTCCATTTGATGTTGATACACTTTACTTAGCTACTTGCTATTTTGGGCAGCTGGCAGTTCTACGCGCCGAGTTAGAAAGGACAAAGATGGAGAATTTACGATTACGAGACATGACAAATCAGGTTACTAGCAACTACAACACGTTACAGATGCACTTAGTGACGCTTATGCAGGGCCAAAAGACTTCTGAAACTAATGAAGAACATGGCCAAGAGAAAACACATAGTGGAAATGGAGTAGTACCTAGACAAATCGTGGATCTTGGTCTAGCTGCTGCTGGTGGTAATGCTGACGAGCTTTCCCTTTCTTCGTCTGTAAGAAGAAGGTGCGACCGGTCAAGATCCCCCGGAAATAATGCAGAGAATGGGAAAAATAACAAAGAACTGATGGTACTTGATGAAGATAGGAAGGGTTTGGATAGAGGAATCGATCAGAGAGAGGACAGCCCAGATCAAGGATCACAAAGTTGGAGGCCTAGTAAGATTACTAGATTCAATTCCTCCAAAAGCATGGATCAAACAGAAGCCACCATAAGGAAAGCACGTGTATCTATTAGGGCTCGATCAGAGGCTCCTTTGGTACTGTGAATTGTGTATTAAAGAAGTTTATATACCTTTGAATTTTTTTGCACATTTTATGAATTTGAGGAATTTTTTTATAGATTACTGATGGATGTCAATGGCGAAAGTATGGACAGAAGATGGCAAAGGGTAATCCATGTCCTCGAGCTTATTATCGGTGTACCATGGCTGCTGGTTGTCCAGTTCGTAAACAGGTAAATTTTCTTTTGATTTATCATATTCTGTTTGAAGTTAAAACTACTTATTGTCGTTTTCAGTTAAGATCAAAAAGTTGTCAACTGCTTTATCCGCTTTTAGTTGTTCGTCAGTTCATATCCAGTTGACACTCTGCAAAAGGAACAGACACCATGCGGCTTTTAATGACTATTAATGTCAGATAAAGAATTAGAAGATTTCTAGGATTTCTATTTTAGTGCTGCTATTGATCTATCCTGTGGGAAACCCACGTTTGGAAAGCTGTTTTAAAGCCCATCTTTGAGAAAATTGAATATGTCTAATAAAATTATGATCAATCGACTATGGCATAACTCTTCAGATTCCTGGATTTGAAGCAACATGTGAAACCTTTTTAACAGGTACAAAGATGTGCAGAAGACCGAACAATCCTCATAACAACATACGAAGGTAATCACAACCATCCTTTGCCACCGGCGGCCGTGGCAATGGCAACAACCACTTCGTCGGCCGCAAGAATGTTGCTGTCAGGCTCAGTGTCTAGTGCTGATGGACTAGTGAACTCAAACTTCCTCACCAGGACTCTGCTCCCATGCTCCTCCAGCGTGGCCACCATTTCAGCTTCAGCTCCATTTCCCACTGTCACACTAGACCTAACACAGAATCCGAGCCCTTTACAGGTCCCTAGGCAATCAACACAATTCCAGGTTCCATTTCCAAACTTTGCTAATGCCCCAGCAGCAGCATTGTTACCTCAGATTTTCGAACAGGCACTTTATAATCAATCAAAATTCTCTGGTCTACAAATGTCTCAAGACATGGAATCTAACCAACTAGGTCAGCCATCACAGCTAGCAGCAACGCGGCTGACTTCTTTGGCGGATAGTGTAAGCGCCGCAACAGCTGCCATTACGGCGGATCCTAATTTCACTGCAGCTCTAGCGACAGCGATTACGTCAATAATAGGTGGTTCCCACCCCACAAACACTAGTGGTACCGCCAACGTTACAACTACCAGCAACAACAACGGAAAATTGACTTCAAGCAATAACAATAATAATGGAAGCAATGCACTTCCCAATTCAAGTATTCCAGGGAAATAAATGATTGTGGATTTTCTTTTTAACTTCTACTTGTCACTGTTTCAGCTGGCACCTTCTTTGGTTACTTTCCTGGAGGAGAAAAAACAAATACATACATGTTCATTACTTGATTCTTTTTCCTTTGGGATGATCTAGGATGCTATTCTTTGTTATTTCAATAAATTCTTTTCAATTTTATTCCGATATAAATCAACTAAAACAGAATACGAGTGAAGAAGAATAGATACAAGAAGGCTATTAGTTGGTCTACTTCAACATGGTCTCTGGATTTAGAAAGAGATGTTTTTTATTCATTTAAGGGCTGTCAATAGCTTTTCGTTAGATTGTGCGCGTGGAGCCAAACCCACAAAGATTGGAAGAGATAAAGACGGAAAATTAGCCCCATTCAATTTTTTCCCTAGCTGGAGTAGCGTGTGGCATGTAGGCAGTCTTAAATCTGCTTGTAGTTGAGTATAGTGCTTTACATTTATTGTTATGGAGATTCATGCCTGTGGTTTTAAAATACTGAAGCAAAGAATTTTCAGAATCACCCATTGAGAGATGAACAAGATTCAGTTCTACCCTTTGAGATTGGATTCATAGGCCCGCCAGTAAAATATATTCTTCCCAACTTTGAAATTAAGACCCTGAGCTTGAACTAACAGGCTATGCCTTTCTACTGTGTTTAGTCTTTCCCTGCTTGTTGGTAAAATAACATATTGCTGCTTCTTGCAGTTATCTTATTTTTGGGTGCTTGTACAAAACCTCCACGTTCGTCAATGGTTACAGAATACATGGAAATGGGGTCCCTGTATTTTTTTATCTACTTGAGCTATCAAAAGAAGAAGCTTAGTTGGCGGAGAAGGTTAAAGATGCTGCGGGATATATGCAGGTGTGTTCCCCACACATATGACGATGATATGCTACTTGTAGAGCTACTTGCAGAAACCTAGTTACGGCGCTAGTGATTTTCTGTGCTCTATGTTTGATTAGTCATTAGTTATGTGAGGAACTTGACAAAATGGTTTGTAGGAAAGGAATCGCCAGTTTTTCTTGATTTTATACTTGTTGAAGAAAGAATCAGTAGTCTCAATCATGATTTCATATTTTAATTCCTTCATATGTTAGACTGTAGCTTAGCAAGCTTTTATCGACTGCCATCCTCATCTTTTATGCCTAGTTCTTGATAGAAGCCCTTCTAAATGTCACTTACTATTCTCTTGACCCTTCATTTTACTTTTTTCAGGTATGTTTTGTGAATATTAATTAATAATAAAGAGAGTCATACAAGCTATAACACGAGGAAATACCCTTAGCTAAGTAACTTTAGGATATGTTATGTGTTGCAACGTTAACACTATATGCATAATGAGGAGCAAATGCTTAAGCTGCAATTGAGTTGCAATTTCTTTAACAAAATGAGCTCAAGAATTTCAACGATGATCATAGATATCAAAGTTGCTTTGGCTAAGGATTTGTTGGCAAAACGTCTAAGGTTCCTTTCTCTCCAAAGCGTATAGATACAAACACCCGATACAATAATGTGAATTTGGTGATCTGCTTTCAAGGGATTGTGTTGAGTAGAGATTCGAAATGTAATATCAATGAGAGAGACCCCATGGATCATTCCATGAACATATAGTAGCGACATAGTCCCAAATAGCTTTGTTGAAAGGACATTCAAAGAGGAGGTGGTTCTGTGATTCATCCTACATGGAGCACATCGGACAAGTTTTGTCCACTTGCAAGTATGACATTCTGTCAACGGTGGATAACTTGTTTTTTATGGCCAACCAAAAGATAAAAGATATTCTCGGGGTTAAATTTTTAGTCCATACCGTAATGGACCATAATACCGTGGAGCGTCATCTACGTAACTGATCCTGAATGGTTAGCTTGCTGAGTGGGATATCCTTCCGAAAAAAGATGTCAAGTGAATGTGGTGCCAGGGGGTATCTTGGCTGAAGATGTTGCACGCTTTAGGGAAAGTTCCAGGAGTTCACATTGATGAAAGAACAAAGTCGAGTGTTTAGTAAATGTAGAGAGGAAATTCTCAAATATTGAGTCAAATGTATCAAAGGACCCATACATGACCAATTGCCGTACCATAATGAAACCAATCTACCATCCCCTATTTTGCATGAAACTTCCTGTTGTTCTGAATCTCGTAATTTTAGAATCTGTGTGAGGAAATGAGAGTGTGAGGCTTTAGGTTTGATGTCCCATATATTATATAAATGTTGGACCCCGATCTTTTAGTGAAATTTAGAAATATAAAAGGTATGAAATGAGTATTTTAGTATATGTATTGTGTTATACATGAAATGATGCTTTGAAAAAATGGATGAGAAAAAAACATATATATATTGGTTTTGATGATTTTGATAATTGTGTAGATTTGTATAGGTTACGAAAGAAGTTGATTGAAAGGGAAGTTCAAAAGCAAGAAATAAAGAGAAAAAGGTGTGAGAAATTGAAGAATTGAAGAAAGTTGACTTTTTGGGGGATAGAGAGTTGACTTTTTGATTTAGGCAGAATTTGAGAAAATGATCTTCATAAAACTTGTAGTTTCTGTTGAAATCTTTCTTTCACCGTAAAGTATGATATTTTTTGATATCGGAATTAAAAGTTATGATCTTCCGAAGTTAAGGTTATTTTGCTTTGTTTTTAAAAATGCTCATAAGTGTAGGATTTTGCATGCTATGCTTTGAGGCCAATTTCTTTACTGATGTAGTTTGAATGAGACAAAGTGGTCTACATGAAAGTTGTAGGTAGTCCTTCAATCTTTCCGACGCTATAAAGTATGGAATTTTTAGACCATGGAATTTGGAGTTATGATTTTCACAAGTTTCTGTTAATGTTTGGATAGAGTATTAGTGGACAGAAACTTTGAGTGGCTTTTTGACTCCCTTAGAGGCCAAATTGATTTTTCTGTCCTTCATGAAAGTTGTAGTTTGCTTTTTGATCTTAGCATTGATATAAAATATGACATGTTTGGACCTTGAAGTTGAAAGATAGAAACTTTCGAAGTTGAGTTACTGTTTTGGGGATGACAAGTAGGGATAGTAACTTTGATTGGGTTTTTGACCTATTTAGAGATAGAATTGATTTTCTAGTTCTTCATGGAAGTTGTAGAGCTTCCTTTAAGATTTCTTTTGATACCAAATTTGTCAAATTTGGAGTTCTGTACTAAGAGTTATGAATTTTGGAAATTTCGGTTATATATATACATGAATGTGCATAATTGAATTCATAATTGTGCACAATAGTAATAAATGTTTGTATTGAATGTTTTAGAGGAACCCTTAGAGCAACAGATTCCAGATATTACCAGGATTTCGAGACAATAAGCAAACATGGAGCTTTTGTAAGTAATTTAGATGGTCAAGTTTGATAGTTTTGCTTTGATTGTTTTGTTTGCTGTTAATTTGGAACAATGAATGATTTGCAAAGCTGTAAATATGTGATATGCTTGAATATATAGTATGAAAACATTGATTGATATGTAAATTGAATTTTAGATATTTCTATTTTTGAATATGTTAAGTCCTAGTTGTGGGTAAATAGGCATATCTAGAAAGTTCTGCAACTGTTTTTGTGACACTTTGGTATCTAAAACTTTGCTGTCTTCTGTTATTGATACTTCAGTGTTTGACACTTCAGTGCCCTCTGTTATTGACACTTTGGTGTCTTATGTTATTGAGACGTAAGTCTCTTCTGTGATATGATACCAATTATGGTATCTTCTGTATAAGTCCCATTACTCACAGCTATTGATGGATTAGCAGTCATTTGATTGTGTATTCTGATATATGTTGGATTTTGAAATAAACAAAATGATGTTTTGAAT
>JANSVA010000009.1:5116962-5130168 GCA_025504915.1 Erythroxylum reticulatum | reverse complement strand
GATTGTGTATTCTGATATATGTTGGATTTTGAAATAAACAAAATGATGTTTTGAATTGAAGGGATTGTGCCTTCTTTGATACTCAGTTTTATTAACTATGCAACTGTTTTAAAATTTAAATATTTGCTTGTTCTATAACTTGATTCAGTATGATTAATTGTCAAATTATGCATAGTTTAGTTATTACTCACTAAGCTATATGCTTAGCAAGGTGGATTTGCCCCATGTAGGTTATGAGCACGTTTATAAAAACTGGGACAAGATAACTACAAAGGCCAATGGAGTCTGAGTGTTGTTTTGAAAATAATGTAAATTTTTGGTTTAACTTTTGGACTTGTATCTAATATGTATATGTGATTTTTTTTGTAAGTTTGTAACAACGATACTTCAATTTGGTTTGGATTTTTCAGCGAGTTTGTGTTGAGTACTATGTAATTTAATGTATGTTTGCCTGAATTGTTTACTGGAAGTTTTCGTATGCTTTGATTTGTTTGTACTATTTTGTGTGGAATTCATATATCCTTCTAGGGGGTATGTGGGTGTGATACTTTTCTTATTCTTCTTCTTCTTTTTTTACTACTACTACTACTACTACTACTACTACTACTATTAGTATTAGTTTTTGTAACATCCTGTTACTCATGTTAAGACTAGAATAGTAAATATGAGAGATTAGATAATGTATTTCATATTCATGCATAATATGACATACACATACACGTGAATATATATATTTTTGCACATGAAAATGAATATACATGCATTCATTGACATTCCGGGTATAATTGAAATATATATGTAGAATGTGATTTTATTGAGAATTGTGGATTATTTGTATTGAAAATTGATTTGGAGAGCGTATTTGTTGATTTAGAATTTTCGGAAAATTTTAGGAAAAATTTCCGAAATTGTTGGATATTATTGAATTAGGAAGAAAAAAATGCCACTTGGCAAGTAAATTGATGAATGGAAATAGAAATGAGATAAATGATATTGAAGAATTTTATAGATAACTTTAGAATTTGTGAGAAAATGTTATCAAAAATTTTAGAGATAATTGGAATAAAAAGATGGGAGTTATGGGACTAGTTCAATAAGAACTAGTTAGTTGGGAAACTAGCTAAGGTCTTAGAAATTGGACAAGTGTCGAAGTCTGAAGTCACGTTTTTCTTAACTTTGAAAGACCAAGTTACAATATTGGTTTTTGACTTATCCTTAGTTTTTAAGCTTCCTCTTCTTCGGATCTTGACTCACCGAACCTTCATTAAAGAAAAACCTTGTTTTCATCTATCCTTTTTGCTACTCCTAACTTTGTTTTCCATTTCTTTTGTCTCAAGATCAACCTAACCTAAGCCACCTTCAAGATGATGTACGTGGGTGCATGAGAGTTAGGGCTTGTTGGAGTTTTTAAAGATTTTGGAATTTTATCAAGTAAGTATCTTGTTAATCCTTTAGAGTTGTTGGATTATGAAACAAAAATGGTGATTTGTTGATATTTCATAATCATAAGAAAAATAGACATTTTTCATGTTCATCATGAGTATAGTATGAAAATGTGGATTTGTTGATTTTTAGGTTTTGATGATCAATATGTTATAAGGTAGTGTGGAAATGATTTTTGGAGTTTAAAGATCAATGAAAATGTGTATGAAATTGATGCAGAAATTTTTTGAAGAAAATAGAAGTTAATGCTCTGTTTTTATACTTGGATAGTTTTGAGTGTTTTTAGTAATGATTAAAAAAATAAACTTAAAGTTAAGAGATAGATGTATGGTGATGAGAAAGATTGATTAAAATGAAAGTTTGAGGAAGAAATGAAGAGAATGTAGAAATTGAATATGCAGAAAAATGAAAGTGAAATAGTGCAGTAAAATGGTGATATGCATGAATGGACTTTTTGGCTTTTAATGTTTGAGTTTTAATATGGGATTTTGGTTTTGTTTGTGAACGATTTGAATTTAATGGAATTTGGAAATGTGGTAGATATAAATTCGAAATGATAGATAGAGAAAAAGAAAAGAAGAAGATGAACAAAATGCAGAAAAAATAAAGGAAAATGCAGGAAATGAAGGGACGTGTGAAAGATTTTCTAGTTTTTGATATTTGTTATTGATTATTGGTCTTGATCTGTTTATGAATGTTTTGAGTTAAATGAGAGTCAAAAATGAAGATAAATGAGAGTACAATCAAAGTAGAGAAGTTGGTTTAAAAGAAAAGAAAGAAGAAGAAAAATTGTAGAGATTCAGAAGAAGAAGAAGAAGTACGATCGTGGCCTTTGGGAAAAAATTAGGGAAGCATGATCGTGACGTTCCTCTATTGTCTGGATTCTCACGATCGTGCTCCTGCACGATTGTGACTTCTATGGCTGGAGAAAGTTTGAACATCCTTTGATCTTGTTGCCATATCTTCTTCTCCCGACCTCCAAATGACATGGAATTTAAACCAACAGATTTGAAACACGTTGTTATACATCTCCACCAAAAATTGTAACCATCTGAAATCATTTGGGAGAGATTAAGTGATAAATTTGGGACGAAAATTATGAACAACTATGGAAAATTGATGAATGGAGTATTTTCATTAAACATGCTTCAATATTTTGACAATATCTTGTTCTGTAGTTATCCAAATGGAATTATTTTTAATTTGGAGTAAACTAGAAACATAAGGATACAAATTGTATGAAGAAATCGAGTTTTAATTCAGTCTCTAAGAATTTCAATGTCTGGATGGAAGTTGAGTACAGAGCACTATTTTAGTAGAAGAACAGTTCAAAAATATTTAGAGTATAACTTTCAGAGTAATTAACGAAATTGAATGATCTTAGTGTCATTAGAAACATAAGAGATAGGAGAGAAATTTTCTAGAAGAAAGTATTACCAAATTACTTAATTTTGATTGTCATATTGATCATGTACAGTAAACTCAAAGGTATGTTTAAGGAAAATTCTGAATTTGACCAAATGAGTTATGAATTGTGATTCTAATGGTTTTATTGAGGTATAAACCATAAGTATAAATTGTACTTATGTGAATTTGGAAATATGAATGTTTATGTGATGAGAATAATAGAGCAATACATGGGATTGTCATGAACATACATTGTGCATATTTGATATACATAAATGTGCATCAATGAATATTTATGAAATTGTGCAAAATTGTGATATGTATATGTATTACATATTGTAGAATAGCAACTAGAATATCAACATCTAGAAGTTGCTAGAACTTCCAGGCATTAGCTTCCAAAGCAACCTGTGAGTAACCTAGACGGTTTCACTCAATTAATTTTTTACTTTAAAATATGTTTTGAATGATGATATGAATGTGATTTGATTATGTTGATGTCGGACAATGAAGGTTCGAGACTTCATGCATGAATGTGATATAGAAGTGCTACTTGTGTGTGAACGTGATGAAATAAGTGCTTATTGACATGATTGTTTGAATATGAGAGACGCATTCCATACATGAATGCATGATCAGATAATGAGAGTTGTGATCTGAGTAGCCACCGAAATTGAACTTAAAGCTCTAAATGTGATTAAGAGCTAAAGGCTCATTATGTGAAATGAGCCCTGTATCTCCAACGGATAAGGGGCAATATAAATGAGCCCAATATCTACAATAGATATGGGACAGTTTATGCATTCGATCATAATAACGTAATAGTTAGAAAAGAGTCACATGAGCAGTTCATAAACATTGTTATACGTATGTTCACTGATTGTAATGTATGTTGTATTACCTTTAAATGAGAAGGTGATATGTGGTAATTTATGCAAAAATGCAAAGATGTGAAGTATATGTTATATGTATAATGTGTTGCATGAATTGAGTGAATCATCGATGATGATTACCTCATTGAATTCACAAAACTGACCAAAATTGCAACATTGATTTTTAAGACTGAGAGAGAGGACTTTAGCTACTGAGTGACGCTACAAGAAGTATAGTCTTGTACTTTTGGGAAGAAGAATAAATGGCTTAAAGGTTGGTCAGTTAGGATTGGAAAGATTAGATAGACTTTTTGTGTAATTTCCTCTTTAATGTAGCATATTTTGTATGAGGATATGATGATGTACATATTTAAAAGCTACAATGTAAATACGTTCGAATTTATGAAGTGAAATGAGGAAATTTTGGTTTTAAAATATTATGACTTTCTTGATGATGTCTTGTAAGAGAATAAAGGTAGATGATGTCATGTTAAGTGATTGTATTGACTACTCTAGTGCACCATTATCATAGTCCTCCGGGTGTTTCAATATGTACCCCATGGTAAAGGGGTGCTAAAGCTTTTTCCTTTTTCTTCATCCTTTTCTTATTATCATTATTTTTTATTCTTTTTCTTTTTCTTTTTCTTTTCTCTTCTTCTCTCTCTCTCTCTCTCTTTGTCTCTGTTTATCTCTCTCTCACTTCCTGTCTTTCCACGTGGGTCATTTGGAAATAGCGTCTCTACTAGTTACGAGTAAGACTGTGTACTATTTGATCTCTTTAGATCCTGCGAAGCAACGATATTCTTATTTGGTGTTGTTTTTGTTGTTATAATTGTTATTGTATTTATCTTGTACATATTTAGATGTATATAAAAAAGTTCATGAGATAATTATACATTATAAATGAAATTATAATGAGATTATAATTATAAGAATTTATATTGCATTTATGTATTATACCTAAATTGTTTCCAGTAATTGTTTTATTATGATTGGACATTAATAGAATGTAAAAAGACTAGCACATGTTATATTTTTCCTTTATGAAGGAAGTAGTCGATCTTATAGGCTAAAGTATGGAGATAATTAAACAAATGTGTAGGTGCTTGTTAGAAGGAACAAGTTCACTGAATAAACTCGATATGAGAAATCCATTTGAAACATTATTTGTATATCTATAGAATTCTCATTGTGATAATTGTATAAGTGATTTTTTGACTTGAGATTTCCAAAGCTGTCTTAAATAGGGATTCCTATGTTTTTATATTACTAATGACCTATTTAATCATGAGTTATTCAGTTGGTAGTCATTGGATGTAGTATGAACTATACAGAGGCAGTCGTGTTATCAAGATATGATTCATCACCCTAAAGTAATTAGGAAAAATATTCCGTTGTTCTCAATTAGTATTTATAACAAAAATCCTCAACCAAGGTAGAACGATGCTTTATAAATAGTTTACAGATACTATTAATTAAATCAATATCTAATGACAGAGAACTAATATGATTGGACTTAAAAAGAGTAGATATTAGTTTCGTGTTTTTTCTAATTGAAACATTATATGATGAAAGAATATAATTATATAGAAAATCCTACATGGAAAGATTATTCAAAATCACTTTGACATTCCTAAATATTTGAGTGGTCATAATACATTGCTAGACGTCAATCTTGATCTATGATTATAAATTATTTTATTGAAGAAAAAGAGTTTTAAGTTATCTTATTCTAATTATGAATTAGAATTAGAATTTATTATCATTGCCATCATATTTGAAAATATACTATTTTTCACATAAAGAAAATGTTGAAGAAAGCAAAGATATTTTAATCAAGTTGGACTTGATTGTAAAGTTTGAGAAACTTTATGATTAAATATGAGATATTTAATAAATAAGGATTAATATGAGACATTGGATCTTATTTGGGAATAATTGGTATTTAATTAGAATTATTTATAATTCTAATTAAAGTTTAATTGAAATTAGAATTTAATTTCATTTAAATTAGAAATTACTAAAATGTCCAAAACTTATTATAAATATGCTTAAGCTCTAATGAAATTAATACATCTTGCTTAACCCTTTCTGTAAGAATTATAGAGTTCTCTTAACCTATTCTATGAATATCCTTAAAGGTCAAACACTTGTGTAGCTATAGTAGTTGAGATAGTTCAGTTTTAAAAATGATTCAAGAGATATGACAAGAATATGATCAAACTTTAGAATAAGATACGAATTAAGACTCATGCTTTATTATGATTTATGCGTTAATTATTTTATAGAATTAAAGTGATCCTAGTTTTCGAGAAATCAAAATATAAAAAATTTTTGTAATTATTTCGCTACGGTTAAGATCGGATAACGTCCTAATTTTCCAACAGTAGTATTATAACAATCTTTAATTTTATAATTTGATTAAAATATTTTTATTATTGATTGATTTTGGAATTGAAATTGTAATAATTGCAAATCTAAAATAAGATGAAGATGAACATTAAATTAAAGTGAATATAGTCATGGAATTACGTGAAAATCTGAAAAAATTCATATTAATGTCCATGAATCCTAAGTAATCAAATTAGATTTTATCTAATTGTTAGGTGTTAACACCATAACCTAGTTTTAAATTCTAAAAAGTTCAAATTTTAAACAACCTAAACCCAGAAAATAGAGAGACCCAAAATTTAGAAAATTAGGAATAGCGTTTGATGGGCGTTTGGGTTTTATGTTCATGTTGTTGGTTTGCATTTGCATTTTGAGGCCGTTGGGATCTTTTCTTTTGGCTGAACTGTGCGCATGTGGTGCTTGTTTGTATTGCTACTAGAAAACTAGTGGTCATATTTCTAGTTGTGTTTTGGTGACCTTTGGTGTGAGCTGGAATAAGTTGTTATGAAAACTCCCTAGTTGTTCTGAGTCTTTTTGCATTTTGTGGCTGTTGAGTTCCCCTGGTGAGATTGCCACTGATCAAGGCGACAGTCACCTACAAGATGAAGCACTCAACAACAACGCCTGTGGAAAGGCAGCAGCATGTGGGGAGCACGATGAAAGGCCAACGACGACGGAGGCGCGTTAGGAGCAAAGATCAAGAGGAGCGATGACAAAGCACAAAAATAGAAACACGTAATATGAAAATGATGGAGCGCATGTACTACATGAAACCAGAGGGTTAGCAGCTGAAGTTAACTGAGCCTGTGCACCCCCACAGAAGAGCTCTTACCCGTGCACCCACCCTTTTAATTTGATTTTTTATATTTTTAAGCGTTCTTTTAGTTAAATTGATTTAATTAAAATTAAGTAGGTTTAAATTCCTAATAAAATTTAAAAAAATTTTTATTTGTTTTCAAAGGATTTTATTAGGAATGCTTTGGAATTTAGTTTAATTTTTTAAGAAGTTTAATTATTAACTTAAATTATTTATAAAATTTAATTCTAAAATTAAAACAATTATTTTTCTTAATCTAATTAAGATTAATAATTGGATCGATTCATAATTTAATTTTAGAAATATAGTTTCTAAAATTAAAATTAATTAGTTTTAGTTAGAATGAAATTAATTAATTTGAAAAGTAGTTTCTAAAATTAAAATTCATTAGTTTCAATTATATTGAAATTAATTAGATAGACTCCTTAAAATTAAGAAAAGTAGTTCTTAATTAAATTTAGTTTTTTCAAGATGATTGAGATAAATTAAATTTATGGCTTTTTTTGTTTAGAGAATTATTATTTAATCTATTTCGAAATTGTTTCTTTATTTAAGAATAATAATTTTCTTGATTTTAATAGCAATTTTTTAGTTAAATTTTGAATTTTTTTTTCATTTATTAATTAAGAAAAATATGCTTTCTTTAATATTTTGAAAAATAATTTTCTAACTCATTAAGGAAAGATTTTCTTATTAATTACAAAATCAATCTCTAAATAAATAATATAAATGACTTCCTTAATTAAATATAAAAGTGTTTTAATTAATTTTGAAAGTAATTTCCTTTTAATATTAGAAAACAAATTTTCAATTAAGGAAAAATAATTTCTAATGAGATTAGATATAGTTTCTAGTCAATAAGAAAGTGTTAATTATATAATTTTGAAAAAGGACCTTTTCTAAATTATAACAAGTAAGAAGAATAATTTATTAAAATTATTTTCAATTAAATTTTATTAACGGAGTCAAGATAATTGAAAATAGTTTCCAATTGGATTTGAAAATTATTTTCAAATCAAATTAAATTTCTATTTGGAATGAGAATTTAATTTATTTAGAAATCGATGGATTTAATCTAATTTAATTTTTTTCAAAGAGTTGGAAATATTATTTTAGATTATTAAGATTAATAACTAGAATCAAACAAAACTTGATAATTTATGCGTACAATTTAATTATAAATGCATAAGTTGCATATTTTATTTATATGTTTGATATATATATTAGATGCATGTTAAATTGTATGTTTTATATGTGTGATATTTTACATACATTTTTATGTTTGATGAGATGAATGAAATTAAATTTCTCGTTCAAATATTAAGTACACGTTGAGTGTTGGACCTCCGCTTCTAGAGCCCAACTTGGATGTTATAAAAACGTTTACCTGTGCTTGTTGCCATGCATGGTTATTCCAATTTACCCTCATTAGTCATCCTTAGTTCATCTTCATTCTCTGATATCATAAGTGTCGGGCCCCATTTTCGAATTATTCTTATATTGAAGCAAATATTATGTGCTCGACTTTCATCCAGAAATTCAAAGTCTTACTAATAAAATTAAAAATCTATTCATTTAGATAGTTTGTAATTCTATTTCTTTAGTTTATTTTGAAATAAGAATCATCTTATTCAGAGCTCTACAGATCAAGTTATCATCAAAATATCGAAATATATTCAATAAAATATCTAATTCATACTCTTCCATTCGATACCCTTAAATTGATTCAATCAATCTTTTTCAATTCAGTATCAAAGGCTATAAAGAGGTAGGAAAATGTGTTAGGAATCTGTTGGACTAAGAATCACTTCATTTGGAAGTCAGATAACAAAGTTATGACCGAATGAATCAAACAAAGCTTTGACCTCAATCATATTGAACCTATTTCGGGACAATTCAAATAACTTTCTCCATAGGTATCTGAGAAAGGTTATTCTTAGACGGCTTGAAAGAGAACTTCAAGATATACAACTTTCATGAGACCTTGAAGATAGATTCTATCATCTATAGGGTCAAAATTGGACCAGAAGATGTAAGATGAATAGTACCCAGAAGAAGTTTATGAATAGTTCATAAAAGATGTTTAACAATTGCATAACTTTCTCTAGAGATATTGAATCAAGGACATTCTTAGATGGATTGAAAGAGAACTTCCAAATCTACATCTTTCATAAAGACCTTGAAGATGGATTCTATCATCTAGAGGGTCAAACTTGGACCAACAAATGTAAGATGAATAGTACCAGAAGAAGTTTATGAACAGTATATAGAAGATGTTTAACAATTAGCATAACTTTCTCTAAAGATATCAAATAAAGGCTATTCTTAGATATTTGAAAGATAACTTCAAGATCTACAACTTTCATGAAGAACTTGAAGATATATTCTATCATCTAGAGGGTCAAACTTGGACCAGAAAATGCAAGATGAACAATGACTAGAAGAAGTTTCAATCTAAGACCTATTTGGGATAATTGACATAACTTTCTCTAGAGGTATTAGATCAAGGTCATTATTAGAGGATTGGAAAGAGGACTTCAAGATATACAACATTAGTGAAGACTTTGAAGATAGATTCTATCATCTAGAGGGTCAAAATTGGACTAAAATATATAAGATAAACAGTACCCAGAAGAAGTTTATGAGCAGTGCATTGAAGATGTTTAACAAGTTGCATAACTTTCTCTAGAGATATCGAACCAAGACCATTTTTTGATGGTTTAAAAGAGGACTTCAAGATCTAAAACTTTTATTCAGAACTTTAGATAGATTCTATCATCTAGAGGGTCAAAATTGGACTAGAAGATGCAAGATGAACAATGACCAAAAGAAGTTTCAGTCTAAGACCTATTTGGGATAATTGGCATAACTTGCTCGAGAGATATCGGACCAAGGCCATTTTTGGAGGGTTTATGTTGGGCCTTGATTTTGGAGCCTAACATTCAGAGTCATAAAACATGAGCATATTATCCTTTAGGGTTATTTCAAGGAACCCTTATTAGTCACCATCCCACATGAGTTGCGCCTTCACCGGTCAAACATCCAAACGAACTCATTTATCCTATTTCAGAACAGATTTTGGGAAAAATCAAACTAGAAATTCAATTTAACTTCTTTGGAACAATGTCTCCCCATTGTCTTAAGTTTCTAACGACACCAAATTCATTAATTTGGCTTACAACTCTAAGAATTAGGGCCCAAACCTTTTCAGACTGCTATCAACTAGGATAGTACACTATACCCAACTTCCACCTAGAAAATTTTAAGTCCTAGGGACTTAGTTAAAACTCTATTCCTTCAAATTATTTGAATCTCTATGTCTCTAGTTTATTTAGAAATAAGAATCATCTCATTCAGAGGTCGGATGACGCAGTTATGGCAGAAGGAAATCAAACAAGGTTTTGTCCTCAATCATACTGAACATGTTTCGAGAAAAATGGAATAACTTTCTCAAAATAAATCGGATTTCAGTGTTCTTTAGATGGTTCAGAAGAGAACTTCAAGATATACAACCTTTATGAAGACCTTGAAGGCTAAGTCGGTCATTTATAGGGTCAAAAGTGGAATAAGATGATAAGATTAGATGAACCCAGACGAAGGGTAAGACGAACTGGGAAAATTGTCATAACTTTCCCTAAAAAACTCATATTGAGGTGTTATTTAGATGGTTCGAAAGATAATTTCAAGATCTACAACTTTTATGAGACCTTGAGGACCAATTTGGTCATATACAGGGTCAAAAGTGGGATAAGATGATAGGATCAGATGAACTCGAACCAAGGGTAAGATGAATTGAGGATTGAGATTTTCTTTGAATTGTTTGAAAGATAATTTCAAGATATACAACGTTTATGAAGACCTTGAGGACTAATTACGTCATATACAGGGTCAAAAGTGGGATAAGAAGATAAGATCCGATGAACTCGGACTAAAGGTAAGATGAATTTGGGAAAATTATCATAACTTTCCCTAGCGAACTCATATTGAGGTGTTCTTTAGATGGTTCGAAAGATAATTTCAAGATCTAAAACTTTTATGGAGACCTTGAGGACCAATTCGGTCATATACAAGGTCAAAAGTGGGATAAGACGATAGGATTAGATAAACCCTAAACCAAGGGTAAGATGAATTGGGAAAATTGTCATAACTTTTCCTATAGAACTCAGATTGAGGTGTCCATTAGATGATTTGAAAAAGGACTTCAAGATCTACAACTTTTATGAAGATCTTAAAGACAGATTCTAGCATCTAAAGGGTTAAATTTAGACTAGATTATATTATAGTCAACATAAGACGAAGCCGAAGGTCAACCTAAGAAGAAGCAGACGGTCAACTTAAGAAGAAGCAGAAAGTCAACTTAAGACGAATCAAAAAGTCAAACTAAGACGAATCAAAGTCAACTTAAGATGAATCCGAGAGTCAACCTACCGAATCAGAAAGTTAAACTAAGACGAATCAGAGTAAACTTAAAACGAATCAAAGAGTCAACCTAAGATGAATCAGAAAGTCAAACTAAGACGAATTAGATTCAACTTAAGATGAATTAGAGAGTTAACTCAAGATAAATCAAAAAGTCAAAATAAGACGAATTACAGTCAACTTAAGACAAATTAGAGAGTCTAACCTAAGACGAATCAGAAAGTCAAACTAAAAGGACTCAGAGTCAACTTAAGACGAATCAAAAAGTCAAACTAAGACAATCAGAGTCAACTTAAGACGAATCAGAGAGTTAACCCAAGACAAATCAGAAAGTCAAACTAAGAAGAATTAGAGTAAACTTACGATGAATTAGAGAGTCAACCTAAGATGAATCAGAGTCAACTTAAGACGAAGTAGAATACACTCCTGAGCATCTCCACTTATAAGGATCATAACTTTCGACTCCAACATTAAAAAATTTCATACTATATACTGTTGGAAATATAGAAAGATAATCTACAAATTTATAGAAGACAACTTTGCCTAATTCAACTTGGATTAACAGAATTTAGTTCTTTGAAAGTTAGAGCATGAATTTTGCCCCTATGGAAGACTTGAAAATGAAACTCAACAATTTGGAAATATCAACTGCAAATCACCATCATACTGAAGTAAATCACACGTTAATATAGACTTTACGTTTAATAGACAAAATGAACAAGAAAGGGGGTTTGAATTGTGTATTTTTTGCATGAATACAATCCCCTTTCAAATTTCTTTGAAAAATAATTTTTTCAAAAACTATTAAGTAAACAATCACAATGTCTTGTAATTAACTTCTATATACTTGTATAAAACAATAGAAATTGAAAGTTGAGAGTTAGAGAGTAGATGTTGACACAGTGATTTTATCCTGGTTCACCCCAAACCGTGGGCTACGTCCAGTCCTCAGAAACCTTTCTGAGATTTCACTATTCTTCTCAAAAGTACAAGTATTCTTTTTCACAGAGCCTCTTCAGGTCTCTTACACTAAGTATTGTTTTTCTCACTTAACCTCTTCAGGCTCTTAAGTTTTCTTCTTTCTTACAAAAAGATATTGTAAGCTCTGTTACAGTAATCATAAATCTAGTGTTTCGCACAATGAATACATTGTTTGCTAAAGCTCAAAAACTTATTCAAATCTCTCATTATTTAAAATCTCTAACTTTTTAATCTTTGACTCCGACTTATATTTATAGCCTTCGTCTTTAACTGCTTCTTGATAACTGCTTCTTTCTTCTTGCTTCTTGATTCTTGATTTCTTGATTCTTGTAAAAACAGTTATTTAGTTGAGTGCTGTAACTAACTCAAACTAGTTAACTGTTCGACGTAGTATCGATTCTTCCTCTTAGTTTTTCTTCCGTCTTAGTTTTGCTTCTGTTTCATCTTACTTTTGCTTCTGCTTCGTCTCACTTTCTTTCGTCTTAGTTTTGCTTCCGCTTCGTCTCACTTTCTTTCGTCTTACTTCTGCTTCCGCTTCGTCTTACTTTTGTTTAGTCTTACTTCTGCTTCCGCTTCATGTCACTTTCTTTCGTCTTACTTTTGCTTCCACTTCGTCTTACTTTCTTCTGTCTTAGTTTTGCTTCTGCTTTGTCTTACTTTCTTTCGTCTTAGTTTTGCTTCCGCTTCATCTTACTTTCTTTCGTCTTAGTTTTGCTTCCGCTTCATCTTACTTTCTTTCGTCTTAGTGTTGCTTCCACTTTGTCTTACATTTTTTCTGATCAACGCGGTTCAACAATTTGTAATATTATTATTATTTGAATGTCATCAAAATTATTAGACGTGAAGTCATTTTGACTTAACAATCTCCCCCTTTTT
>JANSVA010000009.1:5072266-5084003 GCA_025504915.1 Erythroxylum reticulatum | reverse complement strand
TTTTCAGTTACATCCCCATAATTTGTTCTAAATCCAATCCCCCCTTTAAACTCATTTAAGTTGACAGACGATTGTGCTTGATTACCCCTTGAAGTGCTATAGATCAATGGTTCCCCATGTTGTGTCCACTCAAAATAACTGAGGACAAACTCTTTTCTCACCAAATGCCCATTAACTTCATCAATAGGAAGGAAATAGTTGTGTTTGCACTTTTTACATAGACATCTGATCTTTAGCCCATCCATATATGCACGTTGAGAACATGCATAATGAATAAAAGTTTCAACTCCCTCAACAAATTCAGGACTAATAAAACCATCAGGTGTTAATCGTCTATACATCCAAGATCTGTCCCGGATACTCATTTATGGAAAAATGTTAATTTAAAACAGTGAATCCATAGTTAATATCATTCATGTTCGCCAAATATTACAAAACATCTAAGATAAGACTTGTGAATCAACATAACAAGTTCTCGTTTTGACTCCTAAGCTCCTGGTATTTTTCACCTATAAACCTCACGGGAGCTCCATCATAGGTATAGGTTAAGTTTATGGTTTGAGATCTAAAATATTTTTAAACTAAAGATAAAAAATATATGTTTGTAATCATATATGTTAGAAGAAAATTAATGTTAATAGTTTGAATTTAATGGATATTTAATATATAATAGTGCCAAATATAATAAGTATTCATAAAAATATGAATACTTATTTTAATAAATTAGTTTAACATATACAATTTATAAAAAAAGCCATGTAAAAATTCACACATGAAATGTAAACAGAACATAATCATTTCAGAAAGAATCAATGAAATAACAGATTAACATAATTAAGGCAATTGAAACAATATTATAAGTCAAACTAATCTTATATTAATTAATTGATAAACTGAAGTTCATACCACAAATCCCAAATTAAATCAACCATGCAATACGTTTAGATGGAAAGTTCAAACCGTAAACAAATACCTAAATTAAACTAAGTTAAAAAATATAGTTAAAAACAAATTAACTTACCTCAACCGACATGCAGAAGGATCTTCCTGAAGTACGTGAAAGAAGATGATGATGAAGCTAGAATGAAAAATATAGAAACTAATACAAATTCGATTAAAATGTGTGCAAATTCATTGTTAACATTATAAAAAATATAAGGAAATGAATGTCATTTCAATACCTACTAAAGCTTCTCTTCAATCTCGTTCGAAATAGAAATACTACCAACAAATGAGTTCCTTCAACCAAGAAAATTTTGTTTGACAGTTTAGAAAACAGGATATATTAAAACAATCATATAAAACATATTGAGCACATTTTAGAAAAGGTGAATAATTTTGAGCAAAGACTAAAAAATTGTAGCTCATATTACCTCCTTTTCTCATTAAGAAACCTAGAAGACCTAAAAAGCCTAGAAGAAGGGATAACGGTGAAGAACTATGAAACTTATATGATAGATATTAACCATGTTATATTAATAAAGTAGATGCATATAAATTTATATGAAGCAATTTCACTTAGACAAAAATAAAGGAGAATAATAATTCTATTACTATGACTTAAAGTTTTAGTAAGGGTGTAGGAAACATTATATCTATTTGTTGAACCTACAACTTGATGAAAATTCCATGTTCAATGGAAATTCATAATAAAGGAAACAACAGCAATGTTTCAATAAGCCAAGTTCTAAATTAGAGTATGAGAGAAGATTAAGTTTCTTGGGGTTCTAGAAGCTTCATTAAGAACCATCGTAAGACTAATATAATGTGAAGAAACAAAATAAAACAAAGATGATAAGAAATTGGTAATGCCAATTAACAAAGTCATGTGATGGTTAATGAAGCAAAACCAATAAATAGATCGAACAACCTAAAATGACAAAATTAGCGAAAGTTCAAAGATCAAAACATATATAATAAAAGGGTTAAATACAAAATCTATTTCCTAAATTTCTATTTTAAATACATAAATATGTATATTAATAATCATGTAATTTACCTAAAAATCAAAGAATTATAAGAAATTTCAAACTTACCAAGTTCTTTTCTAAATTTTTTATTGATGATGCTAAAGGAAATAAAAATTAGTTTGAAATGGATGCCTAAGGGGATAAGAAAATTGATTCCCATAATAAAATATATAGGAAAAATTTGAAATATAGTTGAAATATGAAACCAAACTAATTGAAATAAAAGACTAGTGGTACAGAGGATGAAGAACTTTGATTGAAGAAGGAAATGGGAAAATGTCTATATAGTTTATGTAAGACTAATTTATTAGTTAACTAATGATACATATATACAATTATTATTTATTAAACTGATCAATCTAATATAATTTTTAAAACCTTATTATTTATTAATAAGAATAATAACAATCACTATACATATATTGTCTCTTACACTCTGACATATTATTCCTCCACCATCATCATCTCCCTCAACTTGGATTTTATGTAAATACCATAAAATGTTATTATCAGGATAATGGTTCTTGTTTTATGTAGCATTGATAATGATATTAACAAATCAAGTTCAAGAATGCTTTCTAAGCTAGAGCCCAATAACTCAATTGACCAACAGTGATGACTTTCTAGGAAATCAATAAAAATGTTACATAAAGCATAATTGAAGTTAATAGATCTATACTTTTATACATAGTGCAAAACTTGATAACATTATAGGCATGGTCTCAAAAAGCCAAAGGAAATAACATTAATAAGTTGTCCCAAAGGTTGGAAGTGTTTTATAATATAAAATGGGAAGAAATAGAAGAGTTCATTATGCATAGTGAAAAGCTAGTTGTAACTTATAGGAAACGTAGATTCTAACGTCATTTTCACTCATAGGGGTGGTTTTCAAAGGGTAAATTAGATGAATAATTAGGTACCTACAGGGACTAACTACACTAAGTACCAAAGCATATAAAAATACTCAAAATACATGTTAAATACTCTCAAAATTATGCTAAGAACATTCACATAAGCAGCTTGAATCACTTCATAATAATTCACATAATGATATTTTAGATCTCATGCAAACATGCTCATATAATCATTTAACAAATTAGAATTATAAGGAAAATTAATAAAAATAATAAATGTAGCTTGTATTATGGTTCATATGCAAGAAAAAGAAGGCTAAGGCTTAAATTTGTTAACTAAGGGAGGTCAAAACTACAAGGCTTTTTAGGAATTTAGCCATATTGCCTAAATTTCCTTATTATTTTAATGTAGCTAGTCCAATGATATGTTCTCAACATGCATAAAAAACCAAGTTGTAGAAGTATCAAACTTTGTAACAATCACTCAATTTAGGAAATGGAGCATAAAATTTGAATGCTTATAAGCTTAAAAGCTCACAATTTCAAATAACATGTATGGGATCATATTTCATTCTTCAAAAATCAATCATCATAAACAATTAATCAATATTTAGTAGGAAGATCTCAACCATTCGTGCATGTTTTCCTATTGCAATTCAATCTAAATCAATCATTCATGAAAACTCAAATAATTCAAAGAGAAATTTAGAAACAAATTGAGACGCCCGAAAAGATAAGTCAACAAAGAAGAACTAAAGCAAGCTTTAATTTAGCTAAAATTATAAAAGTAAGAATAACATTATCAAATAAGGCTAAACACTAAAAAAAATTTATTTGATACATTATCCTTAATCTGTCAAAACTAGTATCATTATCTGAGTTATTCATTTTTATGACTTTAATATATACAATTTTCATATGTGACTTTGGCATCAATAATTCACCTTGATGAAGTTGAAGGAAATCAATGGGTCTTGGATTAACATTTTAAGAATAACAAAATGATGTCGTTTGGTTTAAAATCAAACAACATCGTTTTGTTATTCTTAAAAATGTTGAGCAGAAGCAGACAACGAATGACGGCATTTTCTGCCTTATTTACCGAGGGTAATTAATTACTGTGGCTAAATACCACCGTATATTCATTTTCTTCTCAGTTCAGCAATGGAGCTTGCTACCGTTGTTAATCGAAATTTTCTAGACAACTTTTCTAATGGGTATAGGATTTTCATCAATAATTGGCAATGGTTTCTTTACCGTCGGTCAACATATACAAGGGGGAAGACATGAGGAGGGGCTTAGAGTATTTGTAAAAGGTTAAAGTTAAGCACCAAAAAATAATTTAGAGATTACGGTTGTGTAACATAGTCAACTTCTTACTCAAAAACGAATCGATGATGGTCTTTTGATTGGTTTTGCAAATTGAAGTTCTAGTACCAAATAGTTATTGCAGTTCAACGTGTAATCGGTACTGGACTCTTGTTTGATTCGTAGACTAAAAGCTCTAAAACAAAACTGGCACAAGTATTGGCCAAAACAACCATTCCCTTTTGAACTCTAATATTAGTGTTTATATTTTTTTAGTGTTTTATGCACATCAAGGATCATCTGATTAACGAAATTGAAAGCAGAAGATTATTACTCTTAAATAAAAAAAAACCTAGATAGAATCTTAAGAGTAACTTTTATGATAGGTTTTCTATTAATAATCAATCTTCTCTAACTTATTACTAAGGATCAATCCTAGAATCCTATCACTTTCAATCTATTCATTTTTTTGTAGTGTAACGATTCATTTCCTTTTTTGAGTGTTTTCTTGATTACATTTTGGAATCAACCTATTTTCTATAAAACGCTCATAAATTCTCTTATATTGATATCAAATTCCATTGGTCCTATTATTGATAGTTGTATCATCATTAGAAAACGAATTAAAAATAATTAATGAAAAATAAAATTTTTTATTCTAAAATATTTCATAATTTTAATTTAATTATATTGATGTTTTGATTTATATTTAAATAATATTTTATTATTAATAAATTTTTTATTCCTATTTATTGTATATGGATTGAATATTAGTGGTTGAATATCTTTTTAATGGTTAAATAAATGGTCCAAACTTTAAAGTAATTATTATAATTTACTATAGGTATATATCTGTTGCAGTCATTCAATTCCACTAAGGAGTCTTACGAGCGCTAAGGACTTGAAATGAATTTAGATAGGAGTATGTTGTATGTTTCTTCTGATGTGGAATCCTATGCAAGATTGAGATCCTTAACTAATTTGAATGCACAACAATTACCTTCTAAGTATTTGGGAGTTCCTATTTCTTCCAGGAAGCTTACATACCAGGATTATTTACCTTCCTTAGAGAAATATAAAAGGAGAATCAACTCCTGGCAAAACAAGTCCCTCTCATACGTTGGTAGACTGGTTCTTATTTCTTCTGTTTTGAGGGGTCTTCACACTCATTGGAGTTCCCATTTGTTCCTTCCTAAGAAGACCATAAAGTAGTAAACAAAATGCTTCAAAAAAAAGTTTTTGGACAGGAAGTGCAGAGCATTTTGAAGGGGTTAAAATCAAATGGGATCAGCTATGTTGGAGCAAGCAGGAAGGGGGTTGGGCGTTATTTCCTTGCAGATGAGTTAGAGGGTGATGGTAGCTAAAAGAATATGGAGATTATTCACTAACAAGGAGTCCCTCTGGTCTAAATGGAAAATTGAAAGGTATATCAAACATCTCAACTTTTGGCAAATTTAGGAGAAAAAGAAGGAAATTTCCTGGTTTTTCATCCAAGTGCTAAGGAAGGTGGGAGTTCTATACCTTTATCAAAATTCACATTGACAATGGTTATGCTAGCTGATTTTGGTATGATAACTCTACAGTGTCCTTTATTCCTTGGGGCAGAAATCTCTTCACTCACATCCAGAATTCCCTAATAGGCTAGAGTTAAGGACATGATTCAACAAGATGCTTGGTATATGGATGTAGAATGCAACATATGATGGGATTTTATTACCCTTATCAACGATGGGAAATCATCTTTACATGGGCGACATTCTATGTAGGAGAAAGGGTAGAGAAGTCATCAATCTATCTCTAACTTGTTTAGTGTATACCATATGGAGTGAAAGAAACAACTAATTGTTCAATAATACAAAAATGGACAGCCAAGAGTTAGCTCACATAATTTGTTGTTTGATAAGGGAAATTATTTAGTTTCATGTTTAGGCATCCTTGAATTCATCCTTGAGAAGAAGATGAAGCTTAGATCTTAGCTAAATGAGACTTATTGATTGGATAACAATCATGTGGTGTTTGTAGCTTTTGTTCTAGTTAGAGTGAACTTGTGTTTGATGTAATCTTACATTTGTCATTACTTTTGTACCGGACCCTTAATTATGTTTTAATGAATCTTTTACTTAAAAAAAATACGTAGACTATAACTCCGGAAGAGCAACATACAACATGAATAGTAGTGTACTAACAAAAGTATATATGTATAAAATAAAGTTTAATAATGATTTTAGAATTTCCACTAGACATGAATTTAACATTGGCAATGGCTTGTAAATGAGGATCGGGATACCGCAAAACCATCGCAACGTAAGTGTTCATGTGGTTAAAGCATGATCGCAATGCGAGGACTTAAAGACAGGATCAGTCTGGAATAGCATATTAGTATTGAGAGCAGTTGATACGATCAGGGCTAGAGATACCAGAACTGAGAGTGAAGACAATCCTAGCATTATTCCATGCGCAAGAGTGCCCTTCACCTCTTGTGCATAGTCTACGGAGGCCAATGCCAGTGTTGTCAGTGGAAAGGAGTATGCCCACCATGCTACGTTGAACCTTTTCGTTGATTTTCTGAACAGGGTTGGCCTACAAGCCTGTTTACCAAGCAATAAGAAAAGTTGTCAAATGTGTGTTAAGAGTGCATTTTGGAGTGACATGTATTTTAGAAGTTTTTATATCCGTGAAATTGTTTTCTAAAAGCAATATGCTTATTAGCACTATTAAGCTGAAAACAATTTTTATTTGTCATCTATTGTGATTCAAGTTGAAGAAAATCAAAACGGTATAAGCTTACCAAAGAGAAGAAGAGGAACAAGGAGAGAAAGAAGAGCATCTTCGATGGGTTATCAAAGCTCCCTGAAATGGAGTCCCAAGCCAAGCTTGCCATGCTTGGAGCAGCAAAAAACAAGAAGAAAGCAGGTCTTAGCATTGTTGGTAAGCAATTGCCCCTTGATATTCTTTGATAGAGAGTAACAAAAAGCACAAGATAATGTGCCATGCCCAGTGAAAACATGAAAACAGCAATCTCTCCCCACCCATTTTTTGCCGCTGCCTGTGCTCCAATTAGGTTACCTATTACTGAAAGCTGACTTGTCGGATTCCCTACGGCTGATAAGGACCTCTTCCCCTTAGTGAACCACTGCCCATAGATTTTGACATCTAGAATTAGTACCGGAGTAACAAATGCCCACCAAAGAGCTAGATAACAAGTCGCTTTTGGTGTGAAAAATGGTGATGATTGAAGCAAAAGAAACCAGGAAATCCAAGGAGCAAACAGATAGTTAACTCCTACGGGATCTAAGAACTCTGCCTTGACCTTTTCAAAGTGAAACAAGCATCTAAGCAGGTAAAGAAGACAGAGTGAGGCTAATGTAAAGAGAGCTAGTGACCAAAGAAAAACAGAAGTCGCAGAAGGTAAGGCTCGAAAAGCACGCCGCAGGGGATGTCCATCTTCTTCAGAGTCTCCTAGTATTTTCCACAGCAATGCTTGACTGCACAAAGATAGACCTATTCTGAAATAACCAGCATGAAACCCGGCCAAAACTGATAATAGTGATTCCTTGATAATAAATGCATAGCCACAATGGGATGAGGATGTTTCCGTAGAGTTCCCAATGGCCAATACGATATGGGATTTAGACTTAATCTCATCCACATTATTTTCCATGCTTGAAAGGAACACCACAAGTGAACTCACGAGTTATGAAGCCTTCTATAGATATTAAAAAGCTAGCTTTGAAGAAGGGGAATGAAAATACAAGGATTGAGTTGGTTAGAGGGCAATGTTCATTGAAATGAGTTATGCGTGATCCAGGCGTTGAGAGGGATATATCAACATGGATGAGGATTAAGGCGGCTGACTGGGGTGGCCTTTTTGGACTTGGCATGTCATGAATCCATATGAGTAATTTTCAAGTCTTTACAGCTGGACCCCGTGTACTTTGGGACCCCATTTGTCGCATCACTTTCGTACGCACATCACTCTCACAAGTTTCCACGTCAATTATTCTCTCGTACGTTGTTCCTTCACGAATCTAAGAACTCTATATTCTCCTTTTTTGCACCGTCATGTAGTATCTCGCAATAGTCACACAGTTGGTATAAAACATTTATCTGTGTACTTTAATGCATTTAATTTATTTTTCGGTGGCAGTCCATCTAACAAATTGTCAAGAAATCGGTTCACAGAATACTAATTGAAATTAATTCCACACTAACTTGAATCCGCTACAAGATATAAATAAGTGTAAAACCATTAAATGCAGCGAGTCCACTTAAAATATTTTCATTAGTAAAAGCTTGCATGATTTTTGATTAGAATAACACGTCTTCTTAATTCTTAATATGACTTTCACACTAAATCTAGAGATCTTGTTCTAGGTTGTTTAATAGTCACCTCTAATTAAATAACTTGTTTTAATTAGTTACAATGTAACGAAAATTTGGGATTTACAAACTTTGTTGATAATCTATGGTTAATAGTTTCAAAGAGGGGGATAAAGATCAATGTTTCAATTGATTATGCATATTCACTTGAAGGTTGAGACTAAATTGTGAACTAGACTTAAACCTATTGATTACTTCTTGTGAATTTTTTTTATTTAATGTGTCTTTTGTAGCTTAATTTCATTTAATTGAATCAATTCAATTCATCCAAACCCCCAATCTTGTTGTGCTTATTAGTTTGTTAGAAAACTTAATCATGCACCCTTTGTGGATGTGATCCTTTTTTCAAAATTACTATAAGTATCATTGTGTTTATTTAGGTTTTAATTTTTTGTGTGTTTAACATGAATCTTAATTTGGCAACATTATTAGGGGGTGGAGTTGATTTAGTTTTTGTATTTTATATTAATGATCTTTTGTATATTTGTTTATAATTAATTTTGTATATTGTTTCTTGATTGTTTTATGTTTGTTAGTGTTTGTGTATCATAATGACTAGGTCTCCTTTGTCTAGATCCTTTACAATTTGATCAAAAGAATGAAAGAACACTGTGAAGATTGTGTAAGGAGACCAAAACAACCCAAGGAATATAACAAGGAATTGATTTTGAGGAAGCTATAGCCAATCCTAGAACTCTAAGGGACTTGGTTGTGCCATACTTGAACCTAGGACCTCTATACATTACTTTCCTAAATTTTGTTGAGCATACTAATTTTGAGCTTAAGCCTGAGTTGATACATGCTTTGCCTAATTTCATGATCTTGCAAGTGAGGATGCTCATAAGCATCTTAAGGAGCTCGAAGTGGTTTTTCTTAGTATGAAACCTTCGGGTATGACATAAGAGAAAATTATGTTAAGAGCTTTTCAATTTTCACTAAAATGATTAACAAAAGATTGCCTTTTGATTCTTCTACAGCGAGTGTTACCGCATGGACTGAAATGAAAGGGCTATTTTTGGAGAATTATTTTCTAGTATTTAAGATAACAAGTATGAGAAAAGAAGTTTGTAGAATGGAGCAACATCATAAATAATCCTTATAGGAGCATTGGAGTGCTTCAAGATGTTATATGTCAGTTGTCCTAATCACAATATCATGAAGAAACTCCTTCTCTAATATTTCTATAAAGGATTATTTCTTATGGATAGGAATTCGGTAAGTGTAGCAAATGGTTGAGCATTAGGTGAAAAGACTCCAAAGTAGGAAAGAAATTTAATTGAATATTTATTAACAAACTCATAACAATTTGGCATTTGCAATGACGTTCACAAAGTAAATAAGGTAAATAATTTAGCCATTAAACATCATTTAGATGAACTAAAATCTTTTGATAGACAGATTGCTATAAGGTAGCATAGATGACAGCTTGTGGGATATATTCCAATGTGAATAATCTGATATATGGTTGACCAACTTTAGGGAAATATGCAACATGTTAATGTTGTAGGGGGAAACTTTTCCCAATAGTATAATCCATATTCCCATACCTATAACCTAAGTTAGAGAGATTAACCAAACTAGATTTGTAGGGGAAATAAGCAACATAACTACTTTCCAAATAGGTTATAAGGTGCATATCAATTTTAACCTAAACCATAAGCTTCCTCATCTAAGTCAGGTATGTCATTGGAAGGTAAGGTTGAAAATCTTACCATTAATATTTTGCAATTTCAACAGGATGCAAAATAGTTTTAGCAGGAGACAAGATCTCAAATTTAAGTGACAACTAGGTGAGTTAAATGATAACTGCTATCAACTGCTTAGAACCTCAAAGTGGAGGAAAATTGTCATCTTAACTTGAAGTAAAGCTAAACAACATCAACATGACAACCTTAAATAGTGGTGGGAAGCTTGAGGATCCTAAGAGGAGCCCATTGATAAGGAACTAAAAGAAGAAGTAGATCCCTTATCTAGTTCAAAGCTAAATTCTAAATCTCCTAATGTGGTTAAGACTAACCCCTACCTTTTCTAAGTAGGTTAGTGATGTAAAAAAAGGAGGAAAAGGATAAGGAATCTTGGAAGATTTTCAAAATTTGGAAGTAAATGTACCTTTTCTAAACGTAGTCAAGTAGGTTCTAAGGCATGCAAAATTTCTTAAGAAATTACGTGCCAATAAGAGCAAGCTGAGAGGTAATGAGAAGGATATGATAGGTGAGAATGTTTATATAGTCTTTTAAAAGAAATTTACCAATAAGAGAAAGTCATGGCGTAATAAGAACATTATGAGGGATGAGAATGTTTATATAATCTTTAAAAGAAATTACCATAAAAGTGTAAGGATCCACTTACATTAAATATTTTGTGTAAGATTGGTAATTCTATAGATAAGATAGCCATGCTAGATTTAGGAGCATCGATCAATGTTATGCCTCGTTCTATTTATTCTTCTTTAGCTAATTATGCTAATGCTTACCCAGATAGAGTGGTTGAGGGTGTCCTAATGTAGGTGAGTGAATTAATGTTTCCTTTAGATTTTTATTTAATAGATATAAATGATGATATTTCCTTTAGGCCCAAACCTATCTTATTAAGGAGACCATTCCCTAACACTACCCAAACTAAGATAGATGCTTGTGAGGGCATCCTTATAATGGAATTTGATGGGAGAAGTGATTTAATTTAATATTTTTGATGCATGAAACATCCTCAGATGATCATTTTATTTTTTTTCCTATTAATATGGTCAATCCTTTAGTGTAGGAAGTTTTTAGGTTAAATTGTTAAGGAAAATTTTAGTATTTTTAACTAAGCATCTAAAGTTAGAAGTGACTAACAATGTTAAGTTAGGAGATGAGATAACTGTGAAGTTAGCTATCTTACATTCCTTGAAACTGGCTCCTAAGAGTAATGAACTTGCTTTTTATACAATTACTTGAATCGTACTATAGGTTATTACCTTTCGACGTGCAAGTACCTAATGTGGAGTTGAAACCACTACCCTCTAACTGGAAATTTGCATACTTTTCTAATGATTATTTTAGAAGAGTTGACATCTGATCAAGAAGATAAATTAGTTCATATGTTAAGGAAGCACAAGAATGCCATTTGGTGGACAATTACGAACATTAAAGGAATAAGCCCTTATATGTGCATACATTGGATTTTGCTTAAGGAGGGTGCTAAGTCAACTATACAAACACAATGTAGGCTATATCCTCTAATAAT
>JANSVA010000009.1:5048231-5069023 GCA_025504915.1 Erythroxylum reticulatum | reverse complement strand
AAATGGACAGGTGTCCTAGCTAAAGTTAAGATTTTTATTGCCTTGAAAGACAAGCTGTTGTCCTTGTCTTTATCTTTCTTGAAACTTCTTTCTCTAGAGTTCCTCCAACACAGAGTTTTTTTTATCAAATATTCACCATAGTTAAATCTTACTTTTCTCTGTTTTTCCTCACTTCCAATTTGATATTTCTTTCATTTACCCCAAGAAAAACCGAATCCCCTTGTTAACTTTCAAGTTGATTGTACGTGGTTACATGAGGGATTAGGGTTACATAATTTTGCAGATATTGAAGATTCAAACAAGTAAGCTTGTGATGATCATGTATTTTTGTATGAAACGAAGCATGCATCGTTAGTTCACTGCTAAATGGTTAAGAACAATGATATTCTTATTTTCTAGAAAATGAGTGAGGAGCCGTACATGGTGATTTTCTTTGGATTTGATGACTGAAATGTTAAAGGATAGAGTTAAACTAGTTTTTGAAATCAAAAATGCAAAAAATATGAAGATATTATATGTGAAAGTGATTTTCTGTCTTTGATGATTATGGAAAGAAATAGATAGATTTTGAGTTGTTTATGATAAGTTGAGCCGAAATGAAATTGGAATGAAGAGGAAATATTGAGTTTTTAAAATAGAAAGTTAATAGTGATATATATATATATATATGTACTTTTTTCCTCCTCACTAGTCGCATACAGGTATATATGGGAAAATTTGTAGATGAGTTCTTGATGTCAAAGTACCAAAGGATTAAGGTTGTAGTTCAGAGAACTGATGAATGATTAAGTTATGAAATGAGAATGAATATAAGATAAGAGGTTTGTTAAAGTACCCAGGATTTGTCATTGAGCATGCATTGTACGTAGTCCATTTATAAAAGTGTGCATAAATAAATGCTTATAACTGTGCAATTATTAATGTGAGTGCATTGTGTGTTTTGCATAAATGGGGTGTGTAGCTTAAACTTCCGCATTCAGGCATTTTTTAGAATTTGGAAGCAAATGCTAATTTAGAGCGTACTGTTAGTAGACCTAGATGGTTTCATTTCATTGTTTCTTTTCTTTGAATTTTGGTATCGATTGACTATATGAATGTGATTGATTGTCTTGATTTTCGGACAGGAGGTTTGATGACTGTGTTGCTTGGTTAAGATATTGAAGTGTTGCTTATATGTGAATGAAATGACTAAGTGTACATGATCTGATGACAGATGTGTTTTGAATGTGCATTTGCATGTACATGAAAAGTGATACTCAACTCTAATGTTGAATGCCGGACTACGGTCCGATGATATGTGAATGTGGATCATGGAAATGTGACTCATGCATTTCATTTCATGAATGCATGAAACATAATAGTTGTTGTGATCAGAGTAGCCACCAATCAGAGCTTAAAGCTCAACGAGTGAAAATGAGCTTCAAGCTTAAAAGTGAATCAGAGCCTCAGGCTCAATGTTTAATGAGCCCTGTATCCCTCGAGTGGATAAGGGACAATTATCAATGAGCCCTATATAGGATAGTTTAGGCACTTAGTCATAACAAAGTGACAAATAGAAAGTGGGTCTCATCTGCACTGCATATGCATAATATGAATGATTATATCTATTGAATCTGAAGTGTGCAACGTTGTGAATGTGATTATGTGTTATGTGCCTGGGTGAGCCATCGATGGTGGTCTCTCATTGAGTTCATAAAATTCACCCAAAATTTGCAAATATTTTTCAGGATTAGAAGAATACCCCCTTAGGTAAACGGGAGTATACCTACTGCATGCAAGTGAGAGATAGAGGTCGGGATTAGTTCACGTCTGCATTGTACTCTTTTATTTTTGTATCGAATAATGTATTTAGAAAATTTTGCTTAATGTGTATACCAATGTATTTAGGTCGTAATGTAAAGTCATTATGACTAAAGTGTTTTGTATTTGTAATGGGCCTAATTGGTTATTGAAATTTCGATGATTGTATTGCATTAAATTGAAAATGTTTATGAATGAAAGTGGGCCCAAATTGGTTATTATTTCTGCATATGTTTGTTGTTGTTTCAAAAAAAAAATAAAAAAACTTATATCCCTTTTTGAATGATTGAGTGTTTTAGCATACGACCCTCGCTGGGCACGAACTCGGATATCACCCAAGATGTCAGGCACGTGTCTTGCAAGAGTGGGGTGCGATAATTTACCCCCATTGGTTTACTAAATCTTATTTAAGAAGATCACCACTAATAATTGTTCATAGCTATATGTTCAATAAGGTCATGGGTTTCTTTTAGTGTCTTATTATTTAGAGTTTCCTTAGTTATTGCATTTATCATCTGCCTCCTAATTTGATTTGTATTATTATAGAAGATATGAATTTGCATCCATAATGGTAGACCATGTTGTGTGCATTTCCTTAACATCTCCTTGAATCTCTCCCATGAGTCACATAATGTCTTTAAGTAAGCTTGGGAATAGGAGCATATGAGATTCCTTCAGAAGAAATTTCTTTACTATTTGGTTCCATATAATAAATGATGATCTAGGTACAAAATTCAACCATTGCTTTACCCTACCCTTTAATAAAAATGAGAATAATCTTAATCTTATTTCATTGTCACTGACACCATTGACTTTAAAGGTATCATAAATCTCTAGATAGTTTGAAACATATGCATTGGGGTCCTCATCTCATTGTCCATCAAATTCAACAAATTGTTGCGCCATTTAAATGTTCCTTAGTTTAATCTCAAACTTGTTGGCATTAATAATTATTGTCAAAATACTAGACTCTGCTCCCATCAAGTTTGGTCTAGTGAAATCAAACATAGTTCTTGATTCTTCTGTATCAATCTGACATTCTAAGTCCTCCATCTACTGATTTAACTAGAACTCTCTGAGTAATGTTCTATATAGATTTCTATGAGCTATTGTCTCAATCTCTAGATCTCCTTATACTAAGTTAGATGGATTACCTCGAGTTATAAACTAACCCTAAGGTATGTTAGAAAAGAGAAAACTAAAGAGTCAATAAAATAAATAAATACGAATAGAAATAAAAAGAAAAATAATTAAAATAAGTAATAATGGCTGGATTAATAAACATTATGATTTTCTAATATTATAGTGTCTGGTAATGACAACAAAAACTTGATGTACTTTGATATTATAAGTTTGACTACTAATGCATAGTATATTTATAGTTAACACTGGTAAGTACGAGTTAGTCAGACGAGCACTGTAAATATTAATATTAACCTTTTTTCTATTATCTAACAGTCGAATTGTAACGTCCCAACATATACCCTAGAAGTATTATAGTATATCTATAGTGTATTAAGATGTAACCATAATGAATTAAGTACATTTAAGTATAGTAAGAGATATTATGGTACTTAATGTAAAAGACAAAGGTAAATGGATAATTTGTTCACTTCTGCATAGATACACATACTTAGATATGAAATATATATGGAAATTTTTGATATGTTTTCATTGATTATGAATGTGATGTGAGGGGAATTAATAAAAGAAGTATTCCTTAAGTAAATGGGATGATTTTGGTTAAATTGGATGTATTTTTATGTTATTCTTGCGTGATAAGATCGAAGTTAGTTGATTTAGGATGTCTACCATACTGAATGGATAGGTTTCACTGAATAGATTTCTGTAATTTGGACTTATCTTAGCCTATAGACCTCCAAATGAGATCATTTTAATTAGAGATTAAACTAGAGACATATGTCTAAAACTTTTATGAAGGAATCGAAATCTAATTCTATCTTTAAGAGTTTTGAATTTTGTTTTGAAGTTGAGTTATGGCTAGTATCCTTGTTTTTGAACAACCTATAGTTTTTGAGGTATAACTCCCTATATAATTAACCAAATTTCATGAAATTTATGCCATTAAAGACTTAAGAAATAAAGGATTGAAATAAATTGATAAGATTATAGACTAATTTGGTAATTTAAAGAATAAGAACGGCCAATATGAAATTTTCCTAAAGTCAACTCATAAACTAATAAGATTAAAGCATGTGTGTCTAATAGAATTGTAACACATGATTCAATAGAATTGTAACACATGGTCAAATAGAATTGTAACAAATGGTCTAATATAAGTTTAACACATGGTTCAGTAGAATTATAACACGTGGTCTAACGGGATTGTAACATATGGTCCAATAGGATTGTGACATATGGTCCAACGGGATTGAAATATGTGTCTAAGACTAGAAAATTCATGAAAAGGCATATGGAGAAGGGAGATGGACGACTCTTTAATGGCTTAACTTCATATTTTTTTCCTCTCCATTTAACCTTCTTTATCCTATCATTTTTCACTTGGTGATTCAAGCGAAGCCAAAGAGGAAGAGAAGGAAAAGCATTAGAAGGAACTCTAACTTAATTCTAGCTTTATAACCCTGGAAATTGAGATAGAAAATTGTGAACTAATAATGCTCCTATTTTGGATTAGCTTGTGATATTTGGTCTATATCTCATAAGTTAAAAGTCTAAATGACCTGATTGTTAGTGATATAGAAACGATAGACACAGAGGGAGAAATGTTTAGAACACCTCGAAACCAAATTTTGATTTTTTCTATATGTATATTAAAGAAAAAATAGTGGTATGAATGGAGAGAGTGTCTGTCACGACTGTGGCATTGTTTTTGTTACCAATTTCTACCGAATCTTATTTGAAATTTTTTAAATATGTATTAAACTTTTCAAACAACTAGAAATAAATGAAATAGTACTTACCATATGTGAATTGGGTTATTGAACATTGGAATTCAAGATCGAGCATAATACAATCCAAAAAAATTTATATGTACATAAATGATTTGTTTGTGTATTTATTGCTCATATGTGTATAGTATGATTATACAAGTGTGATTTTGATACCCTTTTAATGGTGGTAAGCCATAAATTGCATGTATGAGCACAAATATAGATTTTATGACCTAAAATGTATTTCATATGATTCGTTAATATATGAATTATGAAATTTGCAAATTGTTAAAGGAAATGTTATAGTGTTTGCTCTATTGTCTTGGTTGTAGATAGGTTGGAATGCCTATAGGGTTACAGTGTTGCTGCTACAGTTTGACACCACCGGTGTCCACAATTTGATACCTTTGGATATCTACAGTTCGATACCATCGGGTATCCACAGTTCGATACCTTTGGGTATCGAACTGGGGTATCCATAGTTCGATACCTTCGGGTATCCACAGTTCGATACTTTAAGATATCCACAGCACCCGTTATATAGACCCACAAAAAATGTGTAGGCTTAACACAGAAAGTAAAGTAAAGAGATATAAATAAAAATACAATATGAAAACATAAATAATTGGTATATGAATGAGCATTTGCATTTGTATTGATAATTTGTATCATTGTGAATGTTGAATATCAATGTTTGAGTTTTGAAGGTGAATTTATGGTATATGAAAAAAATATTGAAGCATGTTTGCATCATTTATTTGGTTAAGTATGTCATCATTATTTATATTTGAGCGATGTTTATAAATGTATATGGTTGGCAGATGACTGCTGTGAGTGGTCATCCAAACTAAGTGATAAGTGTGAATTGCATCATGTTTTAGAGTTTAGTTTGGTATGTATTTAATTGTTAATTCAATCGTTTAATATGTGTTTAGGATAAAATTGTGTTAGTTTGTTAATTATTTATGTTTTAAGTGTTTTATGTTAGTACAAGTCTTTAAACTTAATTATTATGTTTTTTAGACACCTTAATGTGTTTATTAGTATTTTAAGCTCAACATCAAAGAATGGAGAAGTTTTAGAGACATTCAGGCCGAAACAACAGCCCACGATCGTCGCACAATAGGCCATGATTGTGACAAAAGTACTGGAGTTGGCCCAAAATCATGGCCTGTATGCCACAATTATGATCGATGCCCAGGACATGGCCCACATTCTTGGCCTACTTGCCATGATCATAAAAAAAGGCTCAGATGTGGCCCATGATCGTGGCCTGAGTTAGGCAGACGCACAAACACTAAAGAATGTCAAGTTTAGAGGGATTTTTCGTACTTTTCTGACCCCATAAAACTCTAGGGTTGCTTAAAACATAAAATGTTGGCCGCCAAAATTGTTTTTTTAATGAATAAGCATGATTAAATAAATTATGAGGTTTATTCGATTACTTATTTTTTAAATTACTTAATTATGTCAAAGTTAGTAGGAATTATTAAATGGGTAACTGGAATTAAAGTGATAAGGTTATAAGAATGTTCAAGGGTATTTTTGGCAAGACATTTAAGGTTAAAAGAACACAAGCCTATAAGGAAGGGTAAAATGGACTTTTGGACTCATTAAGGGTAAAAATGGAAGAAAGAAATGGTCTTGCATTTAAAAGAAGGAAAAACATGAATTAGGAGAGAAGAAGAGAAAATAAGAAAGAAACAGAAGAGAATTTCAGTGGTTGAGAGAAAAGAATAGAGTTGAGCTAGGGTTTCATCATTTCTTAGTCTTGAGAGAGATTTTGAAGTGGATCAAGAAGAGAAAATGGTAGAGGAAGAGAAGAGCTTCCATTTGAGCCAAATATCTCTTCATTTGGTGAATAATGAAGGTAAGATCATTTTAAATCTTTTGGATTTTTGAAAGGATTTTAGTTCATGAAGTTTAGGAAATGCATGAGTTTAAGTATTCTAGAACCAATTTTAGTGATTGTTCTTTGTGGGATTTTCAATTGAAAACCCTATTAAGTGGGATTTTGTTATTAGATAAAGGGGATCAAAAGAGGCAATAAGAACAAAAGAAGAGGCATTTTGAGCAAGTCTATACGCAAGGAAATTAAGGTGGGTACATGTTTATAATAGCGTAAATGAGCCACTAATTTTTTTTGAATTAAAGAAGTTTAATGATTTCAATTGCATCACAAGTCTTGCATTTATTACTTTTGAATGATTTGATAAATTGCAATATGTTGTTATATGAATTGTGTGATGATTTATGAAAATACTTTGAAAATGATTTTTGAATGGATAGCATGTTTATGAAATCATGTTTTCGAAATATCTTATGTTTATGAAATTAACTTTCGAAAATGTGCCATTTTGGGTAACAAGTTTACAAGTCATGAATTACATGTTATGTGGGTTTGTGGTGTCCTCCTAAGTTAAATCAAGTGCACTTTGACAAAAGACTTCTCCCGCCTGCCCGCTAGTAACATGGATCTCCTTCATGGACTCCCCTAAGTTCACGGCTACACAAAACCATTATGTGGGATTGCGTTAGTACGTTCTGTTCACGGATACACAGGAACCTTAAGGGAAATGTGTAGTATGTTCTATTTTAGATCCACCCAAACCATTTTGATTTGTTTATGTGCTTATGATATGTGAAAAAAGTTTGATGCATTCATGTTTTGTAGTTTGAGAATTTGACTACAAGATGAGAAAATTGTGTTTTTATGAACTCAATGAGAATTTTCTATGATAAGTGAAATGTTTTCAAAGGTTTTGCTTATTGTTTCGTTATAAACTGTTACCCACGAGCTTTCAAGCTCGCCCCCTTTTGCCCCATCTTCAGGTGATAGCTAAGAGATCAAGTGATCAAGAGCCTAATGGAATTTCTACAAATTTGATTATTTTTTATTTTGAGTTGGTTTTGGGAAGGCATAATATTTAGTCGTATTTCAAGTTTATTTGTTCAAGAATCTTTTGTAATTTGAGGTTTTGAGACGATGATGTATTATGGCTTGAAATGCCATTAAAGATTTGTAAAACTTTTTTCTTTGATGTAAATGAAATATGAATTGTGTATGGATGATATTGAGTTGGAATTTGATATACTTGAAGAAGTTATCAACTTGAGCATATATATATACACATAAGTGAGATGTTATGGCAAAGAAAGATAGGAATTATGACTGATTAGATGTAGTTGAATGTGATAAGTCGAATGAGTTGAGATTTGAGAGTTTAATGAAGTCAATTTGGTAGCTGAATGGTTATGCTCAGGACATTTCAAGTTTGCATAGTGCAAATTTCAAGCTTCCATAGGTGTAAAATTTATGTTCTGACTTCAGGGAAAAACATGGATTAATCTAGGTTAAATTAGGCAAAGTAAGCTTCTAAAAAGTTGTAGTTTATCTTTTTAACTTTCCAATGGTATATAGTTTGAAATTTTTGGACATTGGAGTCGAAAGTTATGATCCTTATAAGTGGAGATGCTCAGGAGTATAGACTGTATCTTCTGGTGATGACGTGTATCTTCTGTGATGACGTGTATCTTCCGGTGATGATGTGTATCTTCTGGGTAATGATCTTACACATTCTAGTCAAATTTTGACCCTATAAATGATATAATCTTTCTTCAAGGTCTTCATAAAAGTTGTATATCTTGAAGTCCTCTTTCAAACCCTCTAAGAATGACCTTGATCCGATATCTTTAGAGCAAGTTATACTAATTATTCCAAATAGGTCTTAGATTGAAACTTCTTCTGGTCACTGTTCATCTTACATCGTCTGGTCCAATTTTGACCCTATAGATGACAGAATCTTTCTTCAAGGTCATCATGAAAGTTGTATATCTTGAAGTCCTACTTCGAAGCCTTAAATAATGACCTTGATCCGATATCTCCAGAGAAAGTTATGTCATTTATCCCGAAATAGGTTCAATATGATTGAGGATAAGATCTTGTTTGATTCTTTCGGCCATAACTACATCATCCGACCTCCAAATGAGATGATTATTATTTCTAAATAAAGTAGAGACATAGAGCTACCAATTATCTGAAGAAACAAAATTTTAATTCAGTCTTTAAGACTTACAATTTCTGGATGGAAGTTGGGTATAGTGTACTGTCCCAGTTTAATAACAGTCTGAAAAGTCTTGGGCCTTAAATCTTAGAATTTCTAAACCAAATAGAATGATTTTGGGTTTCATTAGAAACTTAAGACAATGGGGAACAAGTTTTCTGAAGAAGTCAAATTGTAATTCCAGTTTGAGGTTTCCCAAAATCTATTCTGAAATAGGATAAATGAGTTGTTTTGGATATTTGACTAGTGTGGGCGCCACCCTCGTGGGATGATGTCTAATGAGGGTTTCATGAAATAAACCTATAGGATAATATGCTCATGCTTAATGACTCCGAATGTTGGGCTCCAGAATCGAGGTCCAATATAAAAGGCATTTAAAAAATAAGATAAAGGAGGAGAGGAAGCTCTTGCATCAGCCACTTTTGAGAGAAACCTTAGAGAGAATTATCAAGAGATAGAGAAAGAAAATAAGGAAGAGAGAAGAGGAGAAGGAGCCGACTCAATGTACTTCCCAAATTAGGAGTTTCCCGACATCATTTCCTCTTGTCGTCCGTTCAATTTCATATTTTTTGTTATTTTCAATTTCTTTATTGTATAGAATTGAAATGATAGCAAGTTTTATGGATGATGATGATGTTCTAAACTCACTTTTGGGGTTTTATTTCTGATTTTAGGAAATTTGATTGTTTATGTTTTGCTAGATTTATTGTGATTTAATTTCTATAATTGCATAATTTGGTGATAAACTGAGAGGGTGAATCGAGTGAAAAATAAATAAATTAGGCTAATGAGAGTTAGGCGATTTAATACAACAAGAATTAAATCAAATCAGTAAATTGTGTAAAGAGAGATCTTGCAATAGTTTTTGATAGTTTATTAGACAACTTCAAATCTAATTAGGGTTTTGGATAGGTTATTAATTGAGAAATTGTAACTTCCATAATTTGATTAGGGTTTATAAATTAAGGTTAATGGTTATAACTAGAGAGAGATTATCAACCCTATGATCATCTATAACCAATAATTTAGGAATTCATAATTAATTAGGTTAGTGTTAAAGATGGGTAAAACCCCATTTCTTTCAATTGATAGTTCCTTAGGTTGATTTTTGAATGTGCGTTGCAATTGCTAAATTGTTAATATTTTCGTGATTGATTCTTGAATTGAATTGCATTCTTGTTTTAGTTTCGTGACATTGGAATTGCTGCGATTTATTTTGTCCTTAGATTTTAGGATTAGATTATCACATTAGGTACTACGCGAATGACCCGTGTGCTTATAGATTATCGAGGTTAATTAATTAAAACTTATATACATCAAGAAAACCATGATCACTAAGTGTTCCACACTAAGCTTTTCAAGCTTAGCACGGGTGTTAATCCGTGTAGGTCTAAGTCATAGGAGTGAGGTATAGGAAACATCTACAGGGAAGAAGGACAACAGATAGAAGAAAAAGGTACTTTTGGAAGGCATTTTTAGTTAAAGATGATTTTACATGTAATGGTTAACGGAAATTGTATGTTTTCTTTTAGATTACTATATAAATGTAAAAATGTTTTACTACTATTAAATGATAGTGTTAAGCATTGAGTAGTTTTGTAATTTGTATATTTGTAACATTGAACTGAAGTGCATGTCGTGAATATATGTATAAGAAATTGGTTGCCTTATATGTGGATGGTTGTAGGTTCCGTATACGTGGTTTTACGCGAATCAAGTTGTGGATTTAATTGAAAATTAAACCAAACAAACTAAACTAAGATTTAATATAAGAATGAACTAGGATCAAGAAAGCACTATGATTAAATAATATTAAGAAAGTATTGCCTAGGTGATGAATCCCGCTGAGAAATCTTAAAATTTAATCATTTATTATGAAATTAAATTAAATTATTAATTATTAGACCGTGAAAATTCCTCTCAAAACTATTAACTAACTATTATTGAATAACTAAAATCTTTTTCGAGCTAAAATCCCTAAGATTGCATTACTCGATTCATAAATTTCATTATTAGGTTTAACTATAATCCAAAAGATTTATGTCAACATATCTCTAGGTTTTAGATTCAACTCCTTCCAAAGATGGTATATCTATATAAATGAAAGAATTTCTTAATCTCAATTATATAAAAACAAACATGGAACTAATATCCCAAACATATTATCTAAAAAATATAAACACATAGTTGAATCATAATAAGTCAATTGATTAACTAGCATTGAATAAAAGAATATATCACTTTATCCATCTTGACTTAGGGTTCATCACACCTGAACACTAAACAAATTAGTTCCTAAACATAGATAACAAGTTTAACATCAAATATATAGAAGAACAATTAGAAATAAAATAATCCATAATCTATATCTCCCTTTTATCTTTAATAAAATATTCTAAAATTTAGATCGAAGGTTGCTCTTTATTAGATCTCATGATTAATCTTCATGTTTTCCTCATCCTTCATTTAGAACTATTTCTTATTTCTTTTTAGTGTCTGATCTGACTCTAATTGATTCCCCTTTACCCTAAACTTTATAATCCTCTTTAAATTATGGCTTTACAAGGTTATATGAGCTTGCACATGTTCAATACAAGAGCTTGTATCTTTAAACAAGTATAGATAGAATCTTCAAAGCTTCACACATTTATAGTAACTTACACAATCATGTAATCTCCAAATTTGCTTCAAATTTTCCATTTTATGTCTCAATTTTGCCCAAATTATTTTCCTTTTATTCTATGCAAGAAATTGTCGCCTAAAACACATTTGAATTAAAGTAAGTATCAAAAATACCATAAAACTCTCAAATAATAAACAAAGCACACTAAATATGGGCGTATAACTATAGTCAATTAATTGTTTATCGGATATCAAGACTAGTGAACATGTTTGGGCATTGATCAATATTAAACATGTTATTCTTAAATCTATTTTGTAATTGACTATGTAATTATGTATCTAAAGTTTTGGATTTATATATGAATGATTTAGATAGTCCTGCTAGATTATCCATGTATCAATTCATAGCAAGAATTAAGATTGCAATCCATAATTGTTGTAAATCTGAATCATATGTGGTAAACTAATAGTCGTGCGTCAATAGGGATAACATTCCATAGGTTAAATGACCTGAGCTTATATGGTTGTTTCTTAGACCAATCTCTTTTCCTAATTTATAATGTAGTTGTCACACCAAATTTGAAGAGCTTATTTTGGGATTTCTAATAGCTAGACCTAATTAAAGAGTTTATTTTAATTAGTTACAATATAAGGAAAAATTGGGGTAACATAGTTTGTTATTAATCTATGATTAATAGTTTAAAGGAGAGATATGAGAAAAGCATGATGATTGATTATGCATATTCATGTAAAGGTCAAGATTGAATTGTGGACTAGATTTAAAATCTATTGACTAATCTCAACAATACTGCATTGTTTTAGTTGATTTGTCTTACATATTCTATTTATTCAATTGAATTAAACCGAAACCCCCCCAATCCTATACATTGATTCATTCATTACAAAAGCTAATCACACATTTTATGTGGATATAATCCTTTCTTGCCATTACTACAAATTTATTTGTGCAAAATTAGGTTTTATTTTAAAATTATCCCAAGAATTTTGGCATCCTTATCGGGGAGTAAAGTGATTTAGATTTCATGTTTGATATTAATTGTTGTTTTCCATTGATACTTGTTTATATCTAGTTTTTATATTTGTTTATTAATCTTTTTATGGTTATTCATGTTTTTTCATAATAGTGACTAGATCTCCACTTCAAAGCCCTATACAATTTGGTCTTAAGATTGAATGGACACTACAAAGATTGTGTAGGGTAAATAGGATAACTCCAAGACTAGAGCAAAAAATTGATTTAGAGGAAACTATGGCTACTTTGAGAACTCTAAGGGAGTTAGCTGTCCCAAACTCAACCCAAAGACCTTTATGCATTACTTTCCCAATTTTTGTTGAACATATTACTTTTGAGCTTAAGTCTAGTTTGATGTATCTGTTGCCTAGTTTTCATAGTCTTGTAAGTGAGGATTATTATAAACATTTCAAGGAGACCGATACGATTTGCCTTAGTATAAAACCTCTAAGGGGGACAAATAGGCAAATTATATTAATAAGTTTTCCATTTTCACTAAAATATGTGAAAACATATTGGATATTTCATTTGCTTGTAGGGAGCATTAACATATGGAATAAAATGAAAAACTATTTTTTGGAAAATTATTTTCCAGAAACAAAGACAGTGAGCATAAGAAAAGAGATTAGTAGGATAAAGGAACATCAAGACTCCCAAGAAAAAAAAGACCTTCATTAAGTGTATCGCAGCAAACACTCAACAATTTTGAATCTACAATGATGTTCATAGGGTAAATGAGGTGTGTATATATGTAAATGTAAAACATCTGACATATGGGTGCATAGTTCTGAAAGAGGGAAACATGGAGAATATTAATGTTGTAAAAGGAAAATTTTCCCTTCAATATAACCCAATTCTCAAACTTATAAACTAGGTTAAAAAGATCACCCAAACCTAAGTTATAGAGGGTATAGGTAGTAAAACTACTTCCCGTATAGGTTGTAGCATGCACAACAATTTCAGCCTAAGCATAAGTCTCCTTCTCTTACTCAAGTACATCAATGGAAGATAAGATTAAGTCTCTTACTACTTACACATTGCAATGCTATCAAGATTTAAAATATTTTTAGTAGGAGACAAGATCTCAATTTGAGGAAAAATTTGTAGCATTCAAAATGTGGAGAACTAAGTGAGTCAAATGGTAGTCACTATTAACCATTTAAAAGCTTAAAGTAGAGGAAAATTGTCATCGTAACTTAAAATAAATATGAAGAATGTTATTGTAATCATATTAAGGAGGTTTAGTAAACTTGATGATGCTAAGAGGACCATACAAAGGATGGCCAATAAAGAAGAAATTGAGAAGGAGCTTGAAGAAGAAAAAGATACCTTATATAGCTCAAAGGTACATGATGAACCTCTAAATTTGGTTAAGCAGGTTTGTAAAGTCAAACAAAGAGAACAAGGAAAAGGAGATTTTGGAGACTTTTGGAAGGGTTTAAGTGAATGTACCATTTTAGAAGTAATAAAGAAAGTGATAAGGTATGCAAAATTTCTTAATAAATTATGTACCAATAAGAGAAATCTAAGAGGTAATAAGAAGGTCATGATGGGTAGGAATATTTTGCAGTCTTTAAAAGGAAATTATCTTTGAAGTGCATGGATCCAGATATGTTCAATACACCTTGTAAGATTGGTAACACTATGATTAAGAGAGCCATGCTAGATTTAGTAGAATCAATCACATTATGCCTTGTTTTATCTATGTTTCTTTAAACTTGATCCCTTTGAAAAAACTAGTGTTATCATACAATTGGTTAATCACGCTAATGCTTACCTAAATGTGATGGATGAGCATGTTTTAGTGTAAATGAATGAATTAGTGTTTATTGAGATTTCTATATGGTAGATATGAATGATGAAACTTCTTATAATTATATGCCTTACTAGGGAGATTATTCCTTAACACTACTCAAACTAAGATAGATGTTCATAAGGGCATCCTCATAATGGAATTTGATGGGGAAGTAGTTCATTGTAATATTTTTTTGCCATAAAACACCACCCAAGATGACCATTCTATTTTTGTACTTTATGTGATTAAACCTTTAGCACATTAATATTCTAAGCAGAAGTGCAGAGATAAATTAGAAGTAGTTATAACTAATAAGAAAATAGAGTCGCCCATAATAAGATGATTTCAAATAAAAGCTCTCATGTTGGTTAAAAAGTATTTCTATATTATTCTAGATTCAAAATGTTTCAAAAGAAGTTATGTTCTAATTGGATCTATTATTTTTGGTTTGTAATGTTTCTCCATATAGTACGGTAGAGTTTTAGAAGCTAAAAGTAGGGAAGATATTTAAAGTGAATGGTCATCACCTAAAACCATCTCATGAAGCATTGCAAGAGGAGGATGCAAAAGTGGTGACACCTAAAGATTAAAATTTTATGAACTGAGGAAGAAAACATGGAGTAAAGCCAACAACAATAAACAAAAGTGCTACTTGGGAGGCAACCTAAGAGGAGTTTGTTCCTTTTCCTTTATATTTTAGCAATTGTTATTGTTATTAAATGCTCCATCTCTTACATTTTATTACATTGGGTATAATTTAAGTTTCAAGTGTGGGGGTGGTGAACTTGTTTCTTATGTGTGTTTAAGTTCCTTTTTACATATTTTAATTAAAAAACAATTTTCTTTTTTATTCCTTTTAAGACTATATAGTTATAACTAAATTGTAGAATTAATAGGAAAATTTTGTGGCAATTTAGGCATGTACTCTTAGTTTTATGGTTGATTAATGTATATTTCCTTTAGAAGAGTAGTGACTAGTGGGTAGACAAATGCCAATGAAATTTTAGACCATTTAGACAGATAGATCCATTTCAGTCTTGTTGTCTTTCTTTCATATGTCACCTTTATGACATGTGCATCCTAACTTTGCCTTGATTTTCTATTTAAGACCACATTTTGATCACATGCATTAACATGAAAATGATATAGGAATTCTTTGTTTTGTAAGCTATATTAGCCAAATAGCCTACCTAATGAAAGTTATCTTATTACTAATCTCCTTGAGCTTTATTAGCCTTTTATTTTTATATTATGAGCCTTTAATCTTAAAACATGTCTTAACTAAGCCTTAAAGCTAGTGGAGCATTTTTTATTGTTGATAATTTTGGATACACAAGAGAATAAGCGTAGGGTGTTCATCTATATATGTTGCATATAATTGGTGGAATGTGATTTTTACTTCCGATTAATGAGTTCTATCATTGATGTAGTTTCTCTCAATCTTTTTCTTTGTTTTTGTCTTAAAAAAGATAATAAAAGAAAAGAAGTCATTGAGGAGGAAAATCATTCACTTTGTAAGTAATTCACATTAATCCTTTCTCCCAAAGTTATATGGAATAGATGACTTGATTATGATGTAAATAAGGGAGAATTTGTTGTGAAGGGTCACTCCTTATGGTTATATTGGATTTTTCATCATAATTCTTATGATTGATTTCTTTTAGTTCCTTATGCCTCATATAGTTTATAGTTTGAAGGCTTGAATCAAATTTACAGAACAGAGGATTTGCATTCATCATAGTTGATGATACCCATTTTTGAGTGGATGTTAATATTTACACTCGATACTCGATTGAGTATTCTTCCTGCTTCACTAGTTTTGATGCCTTTTGTTCTATATGACCCAAATATTTATCACTTTAACCTTTGGTACCATAACAACCTTGAAAATTTGTGTTTTGCATATGAATCTTTAGCGGTGGCAAACTAAAAAGATATGCAAAGTTATGAAATGTCATAATCTTGAAAGGTTTTTAGTGTACTTATAGGTTGGTTTTATTCTTAAATACAACTTATCAAAGTCTACCCTTAGATTACTCAATTTTTAAAGAAAATGGTTGTTAATTGATCAACAGTAAAAACATTTAATGCTCAATTCTAGTCTTAAAAGATATTCCTCTTTTTTTTATAACTCCTTATTCTTAGTAAATATGGTTAACGAGGAAGTGTTTTAATTTTGATGTTAATCTTTAGTTTTGCCATAGGACAACTAAAAGCTAAATGTGGATAAGTGCTTAATTCATTATATATTTATTCCAAATGCTTAATGATTAAAGTTATATTATTCCTAAGATACTTATTTTGGTTTATATTTTGGTTTAGGTACCAGTTGGAGGGAGAAAACATCCTTGGTGTCATTTTATCAATGTTTGATCTTATTTGCCTTCATGGAGTAAGATGTGACTAAGTTAGGGTGAACATGGGAAAAAAAAAAGAAGAATCGTAGTCATTGTGACTTACTTGGTAAGGCAAGGCAACGTGTAACTCACTGAAAATATGTACAAACTTGAATTTGTTATTTCAACCACCTTTATAACCTATAGGGCCATGTGGAGACTTACATAGGTGACTTACACAACTGTGCATCTTGGTTTTTTAGCTCAATGAGAACATGTAACTTTACAATTTATACCAAATTAACATAAATGGTCACTTTTATGCTCATGTAGATACCAGCGTATAACCATACAACCCTATAACAATACAATCCTAAGTTTACACCATAAAAGGGGAATTAAGAGGTTGAAAAGGGAATTTATAAATTCAAGACACAAAAGGAAGAAGATTCCCTTCTCTTTTAAGAGTTATGAGTGATTAATCTTCTTCTTTCTAGTTTAAAGGTGATATCAAGGTTGGTGAATATGTTTAGGCCTGGATCAACCTTAGTGATGTTTCTTCTTAAGTCTTTCTTAGATTGACTATGTTGATTTGTGTCTAAAGTGTATAAATGATTTAGATAGGCCTGTTGGATTATTCATTGCTAGAATCAATATTACGATATGTAATTTTTGTAAATTTGATTCATGTGTGGTAAGCTAATGGTCATGCATCATTAGGGATAACATAGCATAGGTTAAATGACATGATTTTATGTAGTTATTGCTTAGAATAATTTGTTTTCCTAATTTGTAATGTGGTTGTCATACTAAATATGGAGAGCTTGTTTTGGGCTATCTGATAGCTTGACCTAATTAAAAAGCTTGTTTTAATTTAGTTACAATTTAAGGAAAATTGGTGTTAATAATGCTTGTTCATAATCCATGGTTAATAGTTTCAAAGAGACATATGAGAACAATGTGATGATTAATTATAAACATTTGTGTGAAGATCGAGATTAAATCACGAACTAGATTTAAAACATATTAATTAATCCCAACTATTTTGTATTTTTTATTTGATTTGTCTTCCATAGTTTAGTTTTATCTTATTGCATTAGTTAAATTCAACCAAACTACCCCTCCATCCTTATATACGAATTCATTCATTGCAAAAGCTAATTATACACTCTCCGTGGATACGAACCTTTCTCCCAACTACTATAAATTTAGTTGTGTAGAGTTAGGTTTTATTTTTGGTGTGTTCAACATCTAACCTACCTTGTCAGGACCTTATAGCTCATTAAAAAGCTAGGGTTTCATATTTTAAGAAAAGAAGGCATAAAATAAAGATAGCTTTTTGATAAAGAAATAATGGAAAAATAGTCGGATGTTAACAAGAAGTTGATCTATAGTTTTTTTAATCAAAATTCCATCATTCTTGGACTTTAGACAAGATTTCAATAAGAATTTTTCTCAAGATTCAAGAACAATATTCACATTATCTTATTCTCTTTATTGTTTATTGTTTATATTTATTCTTTTTTAAAAATTAATTTAGGAAATAGATTTAGGTAGTATAAATCCTAAAATGTAATTATGTTTTGATTGATTATTTGATTTAATAAATATCCATGTTTTATAATTAATTTAATTGAAGGAGTGACAGTAGAAGATTAAATTACTTTATTTTCAGATCAAGATTTGAAAGAGGAGATAAATTTTTAGATCACAACATGCAAAAAGAGGGTTAACATAAGATATTTAAGAGAAAGCCATAAGATCTTATTATGTTAGGGTAAAACTAATCAAAAGAGTTCATAGAATGAGTTAATGCATTCTTGGGTTGTTTTGATCCAAAAGGAATTTTGATTGATTAATTAAAGAATAAGAGTTATATATCTTTTGAGATAATATAATCTAATCTAGGAATTCTAACTAGCCTAAGAAACTATAACCATTTGTTAAGACAGAGTGAAATTGAATAGAAAAGTCCTAGGGGAATCCTTAGCTCAATTTATTTTTATTTATGGATTGATTTATTTCTTGATCACTGCCCTGTTTTTTATTTATATTTATTTTATTCTCAATTAATTATAATTGTTGGTTTAGGTTATTAAGTTTATGAATAATTGGTAACTGATCGATAGTCGTCGAGGGATCAACCTATATTCATAAGTGCTAGTTATAACTACACCATGCACTTATGGTTAAAGTATAAAGAGTGCATTAAGTTTTGACATCATTACTAGGGATTTAAATGTTAATATTAACAAATTGCAAACTAATTAGACTCAGCTTTTTGTTTTTCTTAATTTTACTTTCATTATTTCTTGTTGAATTTTTCTATCCTTTCTCTTTTGTAGATCATTTATTATATATGCAACTCTAATGATCTTAGGAATCTTGTTAAGCCCTGAGATTAAGAGAAACTTACACATAAGAACAATACTTCAAAGTTAAATGGAAGCTGAGGATGGAAAGATGGTTACAAAGAACATAAGGTCATTAAAAGATTTCATCATAAATAATCCCTAAGGCATCAACTTATGCAACGTGAGGCCTAGCATCAAAGCTATTTAATTTAAGATTATGAGTTATTGAGGTTGTGTCCATACCATAGATTAGAGAAGTGGCTAGTAGTTTAAACCTCCTATAATGAGATAACCTACAATATTCAGATCTCTGTAGATTTTACTACTAGTGGAACTCTGATGAATAAAACGGTAGATGAAGCATATAATATGATTAAGGACATAGCTTAAAATCAATACTAATGGCCAAGTGATTGATCCACTATTAAAAATATTCTAGATAAGTATGATCTAGACACCCTAAATCTTGTAGCTACTAAGGTAGAAGCTTTATCTTATAAATTTGACCATATGAATATTAACTCTATTAATGCCATTAATATGGTTTGTGATATTTATGGATCCTTAAGGAATTTATCTATAAATTTTAAATTACGAAACCAATTCTTACATGAACCTTCTCTTGCATAGCTTAACTTCATTACTAACCCAATGACCCATTCTCTAATACTTATGGCCCTGGTTAAAGGAACCATCTAAACTTCTTATATCTAAACAAGTTTAACCTTTAAACTTAAAATAATATAAAACCACTAATAATATAAAACCATTTAATTTTCGACCCAGAAATTTTAAGCACCCTCCTTAGAAACCTAGCCTATAGTCCATCCTAAAGAAACTATTAACTAACCAAGATAAGTAGAATGAATAATTTAAGGAGGATGTTAGGAAGCTTACCTCTATGGTAGACTCTACTACTACCCACAACAAGATGTCATAAACCTATATTGCTCAACATACCAATACTACTTTTAGACAACATAGTCAATTTCCTAATAAACCTAAGAACTGTAGAGACCATTGTAATGGTTTTTTTAAATTTCATTTGAATCTAACCAAATCACCCCTCTAATCCTATACACTAATTCATTCATTACAAAAACTAATTACACACTCTCTATGGATACCTTTCTCCCAACTACTACAACTTTAGTTTTTTAGAGTTAGGTTTTATTTTTGGTGTGTTCAACGTCCAACCACTCTTATTGCCCCTATTTAATTGACATGTCCCTGTGCATAGGAACATTGCCTTGTGTATATGCGTACATGCCTTCTACAAAGTACCATGTAGAGGTTATGAACATGTCACAACCCGATACCACACAACCGCCACATAACTGGGCTAAGGACCCTATTGCTATCCTTAATCCGACTATGCAAGGCTAACTGAATATCTTTTTTTCAATTTTATTATTTTATTTTTTTTGAAGAATTTGGGCAGCACAATGACTGTATTTAAAAAAAACCCAAAACTTACAAACAATTTCAAACACACTTTTATATTCACAACTAACCACAACTTCAGGACTTTGAAGTCCACTCAAGGCAATCTCAACAATACTATTGGAAGTTTATACATTAAGTCTTTTACAACAACAAACAGTCAAAAGTTAAGTTTATATAATCATAAAGTATATTAACATAACCAAACTAATAAAACAGTTCATGATCCACTATACAACAAAAATAAAAACTAAAAGACCACCCATATGTGGTAAAACTCGGAAAATGTCAAAAGACCACACGATTCACTCAGAGTTTCAAACTCACTAAATTAACCTGTATGGTTGGCAAGCGAAGGATGTGAGTACACTAGGTACTCAGTGATCAGGAAAAACATATAATGCAGATAGAATTCGTTCATACTAAGACGATG
>JANSVA010000009.1:5022633-5039943 GCA_025504915.1 Erythroxylum reticulatum | reverse complement strand
ATAATATATTTAATCGAGTTTGGTTAGGCTTGATTATGTTCGGGCTCATATCAAAAGCCTCAGGTTAGGCTTGAGCTCAAATAAGTGGGTATGAGTCAATCGCTGTTTATTGTCACCTTTAATTACTATTTAAAGTCATAACAAATTTAATTATTGCTTTTATAAAATTTTATAATAACAATATTTTAATTTTATTACCTTTTAAATATATGTCAACAAATTACTATTGTTGTTGCTTATTAATATTATTAAAGGTCATGCTTTAAAAACTGTTACATTATATTAGTTTTAAGAAAACATTTTAAAATGTTACAAATTTAATGTTGCCTAAAGTATTTTTTGCTGTAGTGCATATTGAATGGAGCTGAGTACATATTTGAAAGAAAAAAATTTAAAAAGAGATTCAATCTTTTGCATAACTAAGATAGTCCATTCTAAATTAGAAAAGGATAAATGACTTTTAAGATTGATCTTCTATACAAATTTAATGTAAATGTTACTTTAAATGTTTTAAGATTTATCATTTTTTTCAATCTATGAAGATATTGAAGAAACCCCAATAGCAATCAATATTAATGTTTCATTAGTTAAGGTACTTTATTCCCACTGATTAAAGAATACAAACGTGACAGGAATGTCTAGATGCTGAGTCATCGGTATGAGTCCATGGACACGCAAATATCATGGGAACTTCCTTTTAGTTTCTTTTTACAGTAGCATTCATCTTTACGTAGCCCTGGTTGCAGTCTGGAAGGCTGTGAAACACAGCTAATAGGTCCCTACGTACACGGAGAAGCAACCAGCATTTTTCGTCTGTTAGTTCTTATTAGCTCTTTAAATACGATAAGAAATTGGACGAGTCTACAATACAGGCATGACTATATGAATTAATTCAAAAGACTAGTGTTTGTTGAGCATTCTAATTGAGTTATTGTCATCTTCCTTAATTGGGATTAGCTAATATACTAACCGTTCCCAACCAACTGTTTTATTATATTAACAGATTATGTGGAATGAAGCAGAAACTAATGTATGGACACTTGTATAATCAAATATACCACATTTATATAAAGGATAAAATTGACTTCTAATGTTAAATCTATGAACTAAGTAGATACAATATAAATCAAAACTGTCTTCTACTTACCATAATTAACAATTAAGAGCTACATACAATAGTTCTATAGTTTTATACATTAGAAACTAATTTTATATTGCACAATAACATTTACAAATATATAACATTATTCCATGGCATAACTTAGTATGGAGTTCCTTGCTTCCCCCTAAGATATATCCTACACAGTCTGGCTAGGTTTGAAAGGGAAACTACCTACACTTGACAGGCTTCACATGTTAACCAACTCCACTATTGACAACAGGTGCAAACTGTGTGAAGGGGAAATAGAAATAGTTGATTATTTGTTCTTTGATTTTAGCTACTCAAAACCAGCTTGGAGAAGCACATTGGAAGGAGGTGCAGTCCCTGAACCACCTTCAACCCGGTAGCAGCTAACACAATGGCTCTTGAAACCTCCAAGAATGAGGAAGGATGACGTGACAAATGCTTCAAATGGCATAGGCTTGCCTAGTATATTGGATATGGAATGAAAAGAATTCCAAAACATTCAAAAGCTTAAAACAGGAAGATCAGACTTCCAACAAAGAATTTTCCAGGCTATGTAAAGGAAATCTTCTTAACTAGGGGTAGTAACATCACACTTAACTAGTATGAAAAACAAATGGTCTTTGTAATTAGCTAGCTTTTTTGTTTTTACCAAATATGTATGAGCTCATTCCCTTATAACTTAGCTGTTGCTATGATCAATATTATTCTTTAAATATATAAAAAAATAGTCAACATGAAGATACCCAGGTCTTATTTATTATGGTATCTTACTTTTTGCCCACTCCAAAATATTTTCCATTTATCCTCCTCTCAATTTATTGCATAAGTAATGAATTTTTATTTATAAATATTTGGAAAATATTCATTTAAAGAAAATGTGGTTTAAAGATCCACCACCTTGGTCATAAAACTTGCAGCTTAGGCTGAGGAAGGAGTGCCCTTTGTATTACTCCATTCTGCCTAACTTTTCATCTATTGTACCTATAAGGACTTCTAGCTAGTGAGTAGCTTCTATATCTTCCTGGCTAATAGCATTTTGTTTATGGTTTTGATGAAAACAATATCAAAGTAATCATCCTCCTTTGATTGATAGAAATATGATCATTTGACTTTTGCATGTCTTAAGTAATTGTGTTAACCCATCCAGTGAAAGCCCTTAAGGATATTTTTCAATAGAATTTATCAAGTGAAAAGGAGAGATACGCGTGAGCTCAAATAAATATGCAAGTTGTTAAGAATAGATATTATCAACTAAAGTCTTCATATATAATAAGGGAATCTATTCATTAATCTACTAATTCTTCTCTACTTCAGAAAGAAGAGGGGTTAAAAACCCTAAAACAAGAATCTTTTGTTTCTTATATGTGATCTTAGGTATTTGTGTAGAGTTGTCTCCCCCTTAAGACTTATGGATAGGTATAATTGCTCAGTCATTCTTGCTTCTCCTATACAAATAAGCAGCTTTTGCTTGTGATGCTTATAAGATTAGACATGTTTATAAAGATTTTTAAAGATTACATAATATTTATTACTAATGATATATCCATTTCATTCAATAGGAGGAGATCATTTTCAATGTAAAAAATTCCATTCAGAAAGTGACAACTTCTATAACATACTTGTCCTTGACTATGGAGGCAACTTTCCTACTCATAATGAAGATGAATAGTTTTTTTTTATACGCAAGCAAGGGATTAATTAGGGAAATTGAGGGGTATGATACAAGAGGACGAGTGGAAAGTAGAAAAAGTGAAAAAGAATCCTTTAGATTGGTGTGAGCTACCATATCTATTATCGGTACTATTTCTATATATTAAATTGGAATTATGGGGCATCACTATTCATCTGATTGATGGATAGAGTTGCAAAGGTGGAGTCATAACATAATTGTTTTATTAATAAAGGATAAAAGATTGCAATTAAACAATATTATTTTAGTTTGTATCAATTATTAAAAATTACATTATTTTGAATATAGGAAAGTTGTTTTAAAGAAGAAAACAAAGTATGTTTACTTTAATATAAGTTATTGTTGTATAAACTACATCATTTTAAATAAATGGATATTATATTCCTTCCAAATTGTCATATCTTAATTTAAATTAAAAATTCTTCTCTATAATAGTTTTAACCATACGAGTCTAAGACAAAATTTTACTTTTAATTGTATATGAAACTATCTAATAGCATTTGAAATATATAAAATGAAGTGTATATATATATAATAACACATCCATATCATTTAATGTTCTTATCTATTAAGTGAAGCTCTACATTTTGTTTAAGCGTTGCATGCTCTATATAGTGGTTTGCTGACCTCTTGTTTATGTTCTATCACAGCTTCCCATTGGTTCTTGTCTTCTTTATTCTTTCTCTATATTTTCTGTTTTCTGCTCCTTTTCTTTATGTTATTGCTTCCTTTTCTTGTGCTCTTATTCCTTATGATCTTGAGTTTTTTCCCTCGTGTTTTTATTTTCCCATACTAGCTTCTAGTAATAAGTCTTCTAGTTTATATTCAAAGACCTTTATCTTCTCTTGAGTCACCTTATTCCTTTCTCCTCTTTCTCCTTGCATTCTCGATTCCTATACTTCTTTCCCACTAGGATTTCCACACATTTCTTCTCTTTTTTTGTATATCTTTTTTTAATTTTCTTCCCTTTCCTTTCTTCTATTTCCTTCCTTCAACTTTGTTCTAGCCCTTTGATCCTAGACGATAAGTTTTAAAATGAAAACTTTCAATATCGTAAGTATACGGATCACAACTCATAGTATCAAAGATATCATTCCCACAAGGACTAATAGACACCTAAAAACTTGAATATAAATTTGTCTAAGGTACGAAAGATTGATTTGAATTAAAAAAATTGAAATTAAAAAACTAAAAGAACGAAACAAGTAAAGAATTGATTTTGCCAATAAAATAAGTTTGATCAAAGTTTAAGACTTAGGAATTATTCTATCCTTGTTTTGTTTTCCCTTTATCTTGTTAATTCAATTTATGCTCGAACCTAGATATCTTAAAGTTTTTATTACTCTCTCGCGAGATCTAGTTAAGTAAACCTAATTGAATTCGATACTCATAGAATTTTAATATCTCAATTCACAAAACTACTCCTAACTATTTAATTAGATCTCAATTAATCCTAAGGATAATTAATTTCACAACTAATATCTCACTTTAATTGTTAATTAATCTGATAATTACAGGTTTATTAATCTGCCAACTTTCATTGCACACCTTAACACATATAAATTGATTCTCTATTTATTACAAAGTATAAGCATAACAATTATCATAAACATTCATAGATGTATTGAATTAAAAAAATTAAATTTCAACAAAAAATTCAAGAAATATGGATATAGAAACCTATAATCATGTCAAACATCTTACCAATCAAAATAAACACCCAAGAAAATGAAATAAATAATGGGAAAAGAAAGAAAAAATCATCTAGAAATTTGGAATTCTCTGAAGCTCTTTTGATGTCTCCTCTTAATCTTCTATTGATCTGGTGGTTGCTGCCTTTTTTTCTTGTTTTTTCTTGTTCTTTAGTACTTCTTGAGGATTCTAAGGTCCTTTCTAGGGTTTTCTTACTTAATTTAGTTCCAAAAATAATGGCAGAATGTCAAAAGGACAAAAATACTCACAAGCTGGAAAACCTAAAATTTGCTGGAAATTGCTCTCTGTCACATTTGTCATAATCGTAACCTGCATTATTTTATGCTTCCAATTCTTCTCTTTTCTTCAATTTCCTACGTCCATACAATCACAAACACACCAAACACCTTTTGAAACATAAAATTGAGGTCAAATTCTTGCTCCAAACAACTCAAATAATTGAAACACTTAAAAACACTAACAAAATACTATTCTAAGTCCTAAACACATAATTATCATCTAAGAAAACACTTTAAAACACACTAAAACACCTAAAAACATATTATAATCGACACATATCAACATCCCCATGCTTAAAGCTTTGCTTGTCTTTAAGAAAAAATGAAAACACAAAAAAATTCATATAAAATGGAATATTTGTACAATGGCATCAAATCTTATGGAATTAACTTAACCTTAAACATCAATCACTCAAAATGTTCCAACATACTAACTTATTCCTTTCATGTTTAAATTCTTTGATTTGAATAAACATATCAATCAAAATCATGCACCTATAGCACTTGTAAGCATGCATTTATTATTATTGATCAATTAAAAAGGAAAAACATCACTAAGTAACCTTTCATGAAAATTATTGCTATTTTTAAAAGATTGATAGGTTTTATTTATGATAATCACCTTTTTAAAAGTTTTCTTTAATGACAACCTAGTCTTTTGACACGAAGGCAAACACTTTGTCATGAGTGTCCCTCCGTTACACAACTAGATCACATTTTATATGTCATCTAGAATTTTGCACACAAAAATAATATATATGTTGTTGATTGAACACCTAAGAGGGCAAAGCTTCTAGGAAGTGAAATGCAATAAAAACTTATCATAGACTTGGATTAACCTACTAAAGCTAAGAGTAGATTATGCATTTAAGTGATTTATTGGAAATAGGAAAAACACCAACATTTGGTTTGATAATTGGAGAAACCTATGTCCTTTATACATGCATTCTAACTTATGCCATCTGAAATATATACTAAAGCCCTAAGCCAATGTAAGTGATCTTATAACTGATTAGAAATAAAGAATCAAATTGAGGGGTTTTGAATGTCTAGTAAGTTCTCTCTCCAATTACAAACTAGAGGAAGACATAAAGGATAGAGTAATCTAGGCTCCCCATGTACCAAGGAAGTTCTCCAATATGTATGTTAGGAAGTTATTTATGGCTCAAATATCTTAGAAACAATGGCATATGATACCTTGTTTTCCTAGAAATAATCCTCACTATGCAGTCATTATATGGATAGCTTGTTGGAATAGATTGCTAACTATGAATATAATAAAAACTTCAGCTATTATTGATCACAAACGCTCTATATGCTCTTGAAAATTAAAAACTAGAAATCGTATATTCTTTCATATACTAGATCATTACAGTGTATAATTAATTATGCTTATAATGTTAATGACTTGAGTGATCATTGAGAAGAGTTGATCGGTTAGCTAGGCAAGTGTGTAAGTTACCAAAAGGAAACTCTATGCCAACTTTCTGTGCTAGAATCTATGGAACTTGGCATTATAGCAATAGGAGGAAATTTAAATTGTAAAAACTTAGCACTGATCAATCCCATGTAAGCAAAATAAGTAAGATCAAGGAATATTTTAACCTATGCTTAAGGAAAGAACAACTTACAACTGAAGTTCCTCAAAGGTGGGGAATTTAATATTAAGGCCTGATTGAATTAAATAATAAGATGAGTTGTTTTATGCTAAACAATTGCCTCCAATGTTTGATCATTTATTTTTATAGCTACTTACTTCGTATGATTTAATTTACTATTTAATCCTTTTATATTTCTTAAGGCTAAGTCTTACTTTTATAATAAAATTCTTTTAGTTTCCAAAAGAATCAAGAACTAACTCTTATTATGTCGTACTCTTATCCTAGTGTAAAATATATTTAGCCAGTTGACAGGGAACTTTACATTTTACTTCAAAATGTTTTTGAAAGATGTGGAAGGAATTGAAGATGTGTTCTTTAAGGACCTTAAGGCTAATAAAAGAGGGAGTAAACTTTATATCTACGTGAGGAAGTTTCAAATGGAAAATAATGAGCTTAAAATTTTTAGTAGCAAGAGATGTCTAGATATTGAGTTAGTTGTCAAAGAGGCTAAGGCAAGCTAGACATGATTAAAGATGCATTCTAATTCCACTTATAATATGGATATGTAATAAGTGAAGAAATTAGATATAATTTTGTTAGAATCAAGTAATAGAAATCAATATGTATTTAACAAAGCAAAGATCTAGGATTTTATGGATGAAGGTTAGAGATAAAAACTTACTATTCTTCCAATAGATTCGTGATGAGAAGGAAGAACATAAAAAAATTGTATCTTTAATTGATTGGAATGGATGCTTGATAACCTTAAAGAGGATTTTCATTAAGAAGCTTATACTTTCTTTGTCAATATAATTGGAACTAGTACAGATGCTACATCATTTATGTCTTTTCTAATATCCATTATCAAGGAGCAAATATCTACATAATCAATTGACTTTTTTGTAAAAAATCCATTGATTGAAGAGATTTGGAATAAGCTTTATTTGATTTACATCCCAACAAGGCACCAAGACTTGTTGGACTTAACTCTTTATTTTTACACAAACTTGACGCATCACTTAAAAAAATGATAATTGGTGTAGTGCTTGTATTCTTAAAGAATTGTATATGTTAAAGGAGTCGAATGAGGTATTCATATAGAATCCCCCAAATCTTTGAAGGACTTTTAACTTATATCTTATTGTAATACAATTCACAAGATTATTTCCAAATTGTCAGATGAAAGATTAAAATCAATACTTGCATTACTAGTTGATACCTCTCAAAAAGGCTAATTAATAAGTGATAATATGTTGTTAGTATAAATTTTTTAAAGAAATATAATAAGAATCTCTTAAGAAAGAGTCATGTAATCAAATTTGACTTTCATAAGGAATTTAATTTATTATAATTGAACCTCATTTAAAACACATTACATAATTTTGTTTTGCTATAATGTTTAATTAGTATATGACATAATACATAACCACTATTTCCTATGTTTTTTAGTAAAGATCTTACAATGCTTGTTAAAGAAAGAAAGTGTTTAAGAAAAGATAACTCTATAGCTTGTAATATTTTTACTATGGGTATGGAGGTTCTCATCAAGCTTATTGAGAACATAAATAGTAAGGATAAAAGCTTCAAATTGCACTATAAATGCAAAAGCATGAGAATAACAAGCCTATCTTTTACAAATGATTTGAATCATTTATGTAAAGAAAATTTCAATTCAAATTACACTAAAAAAATAGTTTTTAGCAATGGACAATTACTGATAGAAATAGAACCGTTGGTAATTACTGAAAAAAATTAGGTTTCGCCAGTAAAATTGTCCATAAAAATTTCAACTTATGATGCAACAAAAATTCGTCAGTAAATATGCAGGAAATCAAAGTGGGAAAATTTTCCAACAAAATATAGCGACCGTAAGAAATGCTAGTCGGTAAAGAAAGCTTTACCGATAGTATTTCTGTCAGTAAAATTTAGTCCTAAACATCGTTATTTGCCTCCATTTCAGCAATTTGAAAAGAACAAAAATAACATTGTTTAGGTTAACACCAAACAACGTTGTTTTGATTTATGATTATCTCCTGCAACATCATCTTCCCCCATTTCCTCTCTTTCATTTCACCTCACCTGCATCCCCATTTCTCTCTTATTGTCGTCCTCGTCATCGTTTGACTGCGCGTCTTGTTGTCCGATCGCACCTCCTAGTTGTGCCACTGCGTGTCTCGTCGTCTCATCGTCCAATCTACGTGAGGTACATTGTAGTAATCTTTTTGTCAATGGGTTCCAACGATATCAGTTTATATATATTTGTAATTACTAAATGTAAATGTTATATAGATTTGGATTCATGCTCCAATGATTTTTCTCAATGTCATTTGTCGTTTTTCTGTTAATGAAACAACATAGATTCCATTTTATTATTCAATTGCTCTGGTAGTTTGAATAATGTTTGTCACCATTTAAATGAGTACTTACCTAATACCTATCATACTGATAAGCAGTTTAAAACTACAAGTGGGCACTTTACTGAATTCAACTTGGCATCGCTGTAATGAAGTCATGGATAGATAATGGATAATAGGTTTGAAAACTTCCAAACCTTATTACTTAACTTGGCATCCTTATTTCTTCTAAGATACTAGCCTTCACAAAATTCTAACCACTAATTGAAAGCATTAAATCAAGAGTTATAAGATGGTGTAATAGAAAGTTATCTATAACAGGGAAGATATAAGTAGTTAATTCAATATTAAAAATCATACATTTATACTGATCTTCTCAATTAATGTTCCTTAAGAGCACTAGTAAGATAATTGAATAGCAAATGAGGGGATTTATCTACTCTAGGAATGCCAACACCAAATCACTATATAAGTTTAAGTGAAGTGATCTTTGATTATTTAAGAAAGGAGGGCTTGCGATTATGCCCATTAAAATCCCAAACTAGGTGTAATTGATTAAGAGAATAGGAGCATCCTATCTGATCAAAATTTCCTTTGGTTTAGGTGGATATATGCTTATTAACTAAAGAATAAAATATTTTAGAGCACAAGGCCAAAATATAACTCATCAAAGACAATGGACCATATAATCAAGATTAGGGAGAAAATTAAATTGAAGTTTACGTATAAGCTTTTTGATGGAGATTTTACATCATTTTCGTATGATAATTAGTCTAATGTTAGAACTCCTTAATTAATTCATCGTACTCTTCCTTTTGAAGTGTTACTGTTGATCATGCTATAGTTAAAGTGACGTTATTTACTAACTCAACTATGTAACTAATCATAAAATCCTTACATAATCTTAACATAAATTATTAGCAATCTCCATGAAAAAGGACTACATAAAATGGAGCAGATATTATTAATAGATGTTCATTAAAGATTTATGAAAGAATTTATAAAGGAATCTTACATCAAAGCCATTTAGTAGAAAATTGCAAACATACCCCATAACTTCATTTTTACTATATAGCTAGCTATTAAAGGAAGAACAAGCATCCTAAACAGGATGAAAATATTATTAAACCTACATGATTCTTATGTGCTTTGTAACCAAGAACTAGAATCCATCAAACACTAATAAATGTGATTTATAGTGTGTTTTATAAGTTGTAAAATGAGTTTTAGGTGTTTTCTTTAGTAATAATCATGTGTTCAGGACTAAAATTTATGTCTTTGTTATTGTTTTATGTGTTTTATTTGATTAGGGAAAGAATTTAATCTTAATGCATGTTCTAGGTGATATTTTAGTATGTTTTGATGACGAGTGGCAATAGGAAACTTAAAGAAAAATAAAAGAAAAAGTTAGAGAAGGAGATGGTTCACGGTTGTGGACCTATAGGATTGTGCAGGATCAATGTACATTAAGTTCTTTAGAGGAAACTTTAGTTATAAAATGAGGTAATGTTATTATTATGGTTTGGTTTGATGATTGTTAATGGGCATGTTAGTGAATATTATTTAACCAATAGACCTTTTTAAAAAACCTAAGGACTCAATTTTAGGCAAACTAGATACCATTTCCTTTTGACTTAGCAACTTCAAATTTTTGATATTCAAATGCCTATATCGTAAATGCCATAAGGTAGATTCATTTCCTTTAACAATAAGAGTATGATTCTTATCATTTAACACTTCAAATGAAAACAACTTATTTGGTGTCATGCAAACATTAATAATAACCTTATCTAATTTTTTTATCTCTAATCTCATAAGAAACATCTTTAAACAAGATAGAACATCCCCTAGGTATAAGTTGCCCAACATTAAACTATTTTAAAGATAAAGTAGGAATACAATGGACATTGTAAAGAAGGTTTACATTACTATGACTATTGTTAACTTTAAAAGTACGTTTGCCTTCAACTTGATTTATCATCTCTAAGCACCTTCAAATTGTAAGACTCATTAAACTCTATAAACAATGATCTTATTCATGTCATGTGATCAGACCAGCTTCTGTCCAAAAGCTAGATGTTACTAGAAGTTATTATGTCTTCTGATAAGACATAAATAAGTTCCTCCTCTTCTTTTTGTTTTCCATAGCTTACTTGGTTTTCCCTAATCTAGCATTCATCTTTTAATTCCCAAATTTTTTGGATTTGTAACATTACGCAACATTCTTGTTGTCTTTATTTGTTCAGTTGACTGCATTTCTCCTTGATCACCTCGTCCTTTACCACGACCTCCTCTTTTATAGAATCCAATTCTATCACTTGCCTCTCTCTAATCAATTTTCTAGTGTAAGGCCTCTCACTTCACATGGAAAGATTTTTCTTCATAATTTTTAGCTACCCTGTTCAATCTTACGTTGTATGATTGCAATGATCCCATAAATTCATCTAATGAGTATGTAGCTAACTCTTTTGGACTCTTTAACAACTGCCACAATATGATCAAACTTTAAAGTCAAACTTTACAAAACTTTTGCAATAACTGTTTGATTAGAAATCTCCTCTGTGTAAGATCTCATCTGATTTACAATTGTATGCCTAATTTTGAATGAACTTGGCATCTCTGATACCACAATATTAGGAAGAGCTTGGAAAAACGAAGGAGTAGGAAAGCAAGTGCAGAAATTAAAAGTAGTGGAAAAATATTTCAGATGTATTAAACTTAAATGTTAATTGAAAGACCAATGAACCTTTTAAATAGGTTGTACAAAGTAGCAGAGAAATTTAATAATAACATAAAATAATGGCACATCTAGGACACGATCTAATAATTAAAAATAGAAAAATGAGGAACTAAACAACCATTATAAGGCATGGACAAGGACTGTTGCAAAAGATGGTCATATCAAAATAATACAGTTAGAGATTTTGAATCATTTGATACCATAAAAGAGTACATAAACTGAGGCTAATAATTCTTGTATTTCATTTTGAATAAGTACAATAGTTTTATACACAATAAAAGATAGAGAGAAATAAGTATAAGATTAAAAAAACAAATCAAAATAGCAAAACTATAATTACTTGATATGGCTATCACTGAAATATGAAAAATATGTTACACAAGTTATCACTTTATAAGATCTTATGCTTGATATAAGTCTTGAGAAGATAATTGAATTTTTACTGCTTGAATATATTTTAAATAGTAAATTTTGGTTATGTCAATCTACATATGATTTTAAAGGTAACAATTTTTTTTCAATTTTTCTTTCTATAACTTCATATATCGAAAATATTCTGAACGTGTAATAGCTAGTTATTAGCCATAGATCCTACGAAGTCCTATAACCAATAGACCTTTTTAGGTTAAATTGGTTTGGGTTAGTCAACTATATATAAATTAAAGTATAAATAAAATGTAGGAAGACTTTAATAAACAATAAGTGCTACATATAAAAATATAAAAGTAGTTTTGAATATGTTAATTGATAAACCCAACAAGTTTTAGACAAGATTCAAAGATTTAATCAAGATCTTAAGGAATCTAGCTCTAACCTTGTAAAAGAAAGGAAATTATATGTATAGGAAAGAAAAATTATATTGTCTCATGTATTTGGTATGGTATTTGAATTTCTTACATGAGTTTAAGTTTGAGGTAATGAGTCTGATAAAGGTTCAATGCAAAGTGTGAAGAGATAATGGAAGAGGGGGTCTCCTTACCTCAACCTTTTGGTTCCCTAAAAAGATTGTAAGGTTCTCCATTCACCATGATGCTGAAGCAGTAATGACACATTTTATAATCTAATGACTATAGTTGTTTAGTAATCCAAAAGTTGTCATAACTTAAAATAGATAGGTACAACTTATAGTTTCAAATACTTTATGAAAATCAACTTTAATAGAGTAGCTTTTAGTAGATAACTTGCTATAATAATTCTTGAACAAATCTTGATTAATCAATATGTTATCACTAATACCCCTACTCTAAACACTTCTTGGCAAAGATGTAATAAGAGAATTTAATATGCTTTTAATTTGATAGCAAGAATTTAGAAATAATCTCATCAACTGCATTGCAAAAAGAGGATGGATTGAAACTAAGAATTAAGGTAGATATGAGTTTTGCATAGTTTCTTTAACATAACTTTAGTAACTAAATCTCTTTGTTTTTACTGTGATTATGATGAATGTATCCTTTATCAGTAGCATATCATATTTTACTCTCACAAATATATGTGCTCCTATACCACTTGACCAACAAAATCAAAGTGATCCAATCATATGCTTGCTTGATAACACTTCAATTTCTTTATGTATATGATAGATTTGTAATTTTACTGGCTAATGATGTTATTGATTATTATTTGGTTATAGGAACTCATTTTTTGGCAGTATTTTTATTTTCAAGGAGATTGAAAAGAACATCACTTTGGCTAGTCTTGAGTTTGTGTTAAAAGAGTATTTGATTTGATGGAGGATGACTAACGAGTTTGGTGGTGAATTATTAATATGGATGTATGACATGTAGCCTAAGAGTCTTGTAGTGATAATGACTATTACACACTATTGAGGATAATTAAGTTACAATTTTTGAAATGTGTGTTAACATTGGTATTGTGGGTTTTGTGAATGTAATTAAGTATTATAGAAGTAGTGGATTGGTTAACTTTAATGTGGATATTGTGAATTATAATGAACTATTATTAATATGATTTCTTTTGTGTTGATGTATGGATCCATGGTTAAAAATGGTGGCTAAGAGAAAAATGAGTCACCTTGCTTCTTCTATAACACCACCTCCTCTAAATAGGACGTTACTACGTTTATAAACTGGGAGGTTGAATAATGATATGGTAAGAGATCTAATAACAACATGGTAATTGAAAAATCCATAAGCATTAACATCGAGAGATCCTTCAAGGTTCACAACAAAGTATTTATTCAGTTTTGTGGTATGTTTTATGTGGCTTCAGTCATACATCTTGAGTCAAACATGGCAGTAATTTAATATATCTTTCAATTACTTAAGGTTCCTGGGTAAGATCTTATTCAATGCCTTCTTTGCTTTGTTTTTGTTATCTTCTTTGGCCGTCAACTCATTCTAGCTTCATCATCTTCTTCCTTCACGTACTTCAGTGACTTCTTCTGTGTGTCGGTTGAGGTAAGTGAGTTTTGTTATTTACTAGGTTTTTGTTTACTTAGTTTAATTTATGTATTTATTTGTGGATTGAACCTCCAATTTGAACCTCATGCATTTTTTATGTTAATTGTCTGCACCAACCAAAAATTGTTTGTGGTATGAACTTCTGTTTATCATTGAATTAACATAGGATGAGTTTGACTTATAGTTCCAAATATCTAAATTATGTCAAAGGGATATTTCGTTGATTTTCTTTGAAACGATTAGGTTCTCTTTACTTTTCATATGTGAATCTTTACACGCATCTTTTTTGATAAAATAATAACTTACTTCTAAACATATTACATAATTTGTATATATTACAATAATTTATGGAGCAAAGTATTCATATTTTTATGTTGACTTATTATATTTGTTAGTATTACATAATTAATTTAGGTTAAATATCAAACTTCTAACATGACTTTTAAATTTCAATAACAATATCTAAACCGTTCAATTAAATATTCCAACTTTATAAAATTAAGTTATTCGTTTTATGATCAAGCTGACCAAGAATTTTCCCTCTCTCATCCTAAGTGAGTCTTTGAAATCTCTTGTAACTTATATGATTACAAAAAAAAATCTTTAGTTAATAAATAAGTTTGATCTTAAGCCATAAACCTTAACCCATAACTCGTGATGTAGCTCTTGTGAGGATTATCGTTGAAAAATACCACAAGCCTAGAAGTCAAAACTAGAACTTGTTTTTTTGATTCACATGTGTAAACTTTGGTGATTAATTTAATTAGTTCATATTTAGGGTTGTTATATTAAGTTTAGATGTTCTGTAAACTTTGACGAACATGAAGTATACTAACTATGGAATCACTATTTGAAATTAACAATTTTGCAAAAATGAATAATGTTGATAGATCTTGGATGTATAGACTATTAACACCTGATGGTTTCATTAATCCTAAGTTTGTTGAGGGGGTGGTGAAGCTTTTATTCATTATGCATGTTCTCAACTTGCATATATGGATGGCCCAAAGATCAGATGTCCATGTAAAAAGTGCAAACACATTCGTTTCTTTCCTATTGATGAAGTGAATGGGCTGACAAAAGGGTTTATCCCAAATTATTTTGAGTGGACACAACATAGGGAACCATTGATTTATAGCACCTCAAGGGGTAATCAAGTATAATCATCTGTGAACTTAAATGAGTTTGAAGGGGGGATTGGATTTAGAATAAATAATTTAGATGGAAATGAAAATCCTTATATGCAAATGATTTATGATGTAGCTGGTTATACCTTTCAGAAAAATATAAAAAGTCTTAAAGAAGAACCAAACCCACATGCAAAACAGTTTTTTAACTTACTACAGTCAGCTGACCAAGAATTATGGCCAAATTGTGAGACAATGACTCAATTGTCTTCAATTGCTCAAATATTGAACATAAAGTTTGAAGGGCATATTTCGGACCATAGTTTTGATAAAATTCTTCAATGGTATAATGAATCATTGCCTCCTGATCATACAATGTTGATATTTTTACAATATAAAGAACTTATTAGGGTTCTTGGTTTGCCCATTAAAAAGATTGATTATTGCAAATTAGGATGTATGATGTATTGGAGTGATGATGTGGAATTACAAGAGTGTAAATTTTACAGTCAACCTAGGTTCAAGCCTAGAAAGCGTTCTATGAAATAGACATTAGTACCCTGTAAGTGAATGTATTATTTCCAACTAACTCTGAGACTTCAAACACTATATGTTTATGATGTTACTATATCTCACATAAGATGGCATAATGAACACAAATAGGAAGATGGAATAATGAGTCATCCATCAGATGCACTGGCTTGGAAACGTTTCAATGAGACCCATTTTGAGTTTGCAGCTGAAAGTCGAAATGCTAGGTTGGGATTGTCAACGGATGGATTCCAACCTTTTGATCAATCCGACCAGCAATATTCATCATGGCCAATCATAATTACTCTTTATAATTTTCCTCCATGGATGTGTAAGAAAGACGTATATATGCTCTTAACAGTGATTGTGCCAGGGCATACAAATCCAAAGCATAAACTGGATATATTCTTATAACCATTAATATCTGAATTGCAGCATCTTTGGGAATATGGTGTTGAGACATATGATATGTCTTTGAAACAAAATTTTGTGTAGAGAACGAATTTGATGTAGACCATTAATGATTTTCTAACATATGCCATGTTGTTTGGATAGAGCATAACATGAAAATTGGCTTGTCCTTATTGTGGTAATGATTCTTATGAGTTTTATCTTCCAAATAGGGGCAAAATATGTTGATTTGACAATCACAGGAAGTTTCTTCCTCTAGATCATCCATTTAGATGCAATAAACAAAAGTTCATCAATAATAGGATGGTAAAAACACATCCCCCCCTCACAAAGTTGGTGAAGAGATTTTGCAGGAGGTTGAGGAATTAGGTTTGTTGAAAGTTACAGAATTTAAAGTTGATGAAGTTGATACAAACATTAGCAAAAACATTGGTTAGAGAAAACGAAGCATCTTTTGGGATTTGCCATAGTGGAAAACTAATCTAATATGTCATAATCTAGATTTGATGCATATTGAAAAAATATTTTTGACAATTTGTTTAATACTATAATGCCGGTAAATATCCGAAACTATGTTACACTTTGGACAAAAACAAAATGAAATTTTGTGTGAATGGTTGAAAAGTCTAAAGTTTCCTGATGGTTATGTTTCAAACTTGGCAAGGTGTGTGGACATGAGGAAGTACAAATTATTTGGGATGAAAAGTCATGATTGTCATGTGCTTATGCAAAGGATAATTCCAATTGCATTTCAATAGTTGCTATTGAATAAGGTTTGGGAAGTAATGATAGAATTAAGTTTGTTTTTCAAAAGTTTAACATCATCTGAAATCAAGTTAGCTAAAATGGAAAAACTAGAAAGGGAAATTCTAGTAATTTTGTGCAAGTTAGAAAGGATTTTTCCTCCAATCTTCTTTGACTGTCTGGAGCATCTACCTATGCATTTAGCACACGAGGCAAAACTAGCCAGCCTAGTTCAATATCGATGGACGTATCCTTAGAAAATCCATTAAAGAATAAGTTCATATGTGATCTTGCGAAAGGACCTCTATGAATTGTTAAATCGTATCTGGTGTATTTTGTTAATGGATAAAAATATCATACAAAATATCATGGCCATAGTATGGCAACAATAAATAGTGGAGTTTGCATACAGGGAGAATTGATGGATAACTATGGTAAAATTATTGAGATACTTGAAATTGCAGTGTTAGTGTTTTAGTGATAGGCCTAAATTGTAACATCCCATTACTAGTGGGAAGGGTAGAATAGTAATTTTGAGTGGTCAGTGGGCGTTTAGAAACACTTGATAT
>JANSVA010000009.1:4997200-5009392 GCA_025504915.1 Erythroxylum reticulatum | reverse complement strand
TTAAAATTATAATTTAATTTTAATTAAATTACTAAAATGTCCAAAGCTTATTATAAATAGGCTTAAGCTCTATGGAGCTAATACTTCTTGCTTAACCCTCTTTGTAAAAGTTACAGAGTTCTCTCAACCTGTTCTGTGGATACCGTTAGAGGCCAGATGCTTGTGTGACTATGGTGGTTGAGATGGATCAGTTTTGGAAATGATTCGAGGGATATAACAAGATAAAGATCAAGCTTCAGAATAAGTTATGAATTAAGTTTTCACTTTATTATGATTTGTATTAATTATTTTATAGAATTAACTAGATCTTGGTTTTTGAGAAATCAAAAGTCACGAAAAAGTTTCATGATTATTCCGCTACGATCGGGATCAGATCTTGACCCAGTTTTCTAATACAATGATGGTGAATTAATCGAAGATAAAGTCATGTTATCTTACCCCTGGAAACCTCATGTGAAGGAAAAAAGCAAAGTAATAGGTCCCAAGCTAATCCATAAGGAAGGAGAGAGCAGAAAGTTTGTAGTTACAGATGATCGAAAGACTCCAAGTAGTGCCCAAAAAGATGAGGATCCACAAGAAAATAAGGTAGCATTCTTTCAAGACTTTCAAAAACAAATCATTTCAATTTAGACAACATGACCTCAAAATCAAATGATTTTAACAGCTTTGGTTTAGATATCTTTCCCCAAAGGTCTTTTATCCTTTAGTTATCAATGAAAAATTGGCTCCATACTTTAGATAGGATTAAGGCGTCCTCAAGTCCTAATCCAATTTACAAGGTTTATTTTAAGGTTCTTGAGACTATCATCCATCTCTTCTTCAATTTCTCTTATGTAAATATCCTTTAGTAGAGCATTCAACAACTTTGTAACCACTTTTGTTATGAAGCTGAATGGGACAGAATCATCCATTGACCTTTAGGTCCTCATTAGCTCTCCAACAATGATTATTAAGTCTTCAGTATTACATTTTTGTTATACTATCTACTATATCTAATGGAAAAGGAATGCAAGGACTTTTAGAAATCAACAGCAAGAATCACAAGTTACAATTTAGAGGAACCTAACTTGAATAATGGAACTGGTTATGAGCAGAAGTGAAGGCCTTATCTTTCCCTCAAATGTTATCAGCAGATGGAATCACTAAAGTATTTTGGTTCTCTTGACAGTATTTGGCAATTCACAAGCCTAGTTCTAGCTGCAAAGCTCCCGATTTCATCTAAGCAGTTTAGTTTTGATTTACTGCTTCGAATTCTAATGATTTTCTGAGTCTTATCACTCAGTTCTCGGACCATTCATTGGTTCATTTACCAAGTACACTTGTAATCATGGTCTTTTCCTTTTGGAAATATAATTTTAAATTTCCAAAAACTCAATTACATACCCTTCAATGCTTCTCTTGCAGATATCAATTTCCCATTACCTAAAGGAGATACCCTACTCCAAGACTTACCTAGGTGCAAAATATTTTCAATAGTCGATCTTAAACCTGGTTTTTGGCAACTGAAAACATATGCTGAAGAAAGTTATAAGAATGTGTTTTGCATTCCAGACCATCACCACCAGTACAATAATGCCTTTTGTGTTGAAAAATGCATAGGCTGAATTCCAATAAATCTTGAATAAGACTTTTGATCTGATACATTTGGCGATCATCTACATTGATGACCTCTTATTATTCTCAAAGACATACGAGCAACATGCATCATTGCTCATTCAAACTGCAGCCTTGTGGCCAGTAAAATTTCATGCTTTCTTAAAAATGAAGATAGAAGAGCCCAACATCCACTTTTTGAGCCTTATAATTAAATATGAAGAAGTATACAGAAGCATATAGCAGCCACGTCGCTAGAATTCTCCGGTTAAAAATTCTCCTTCAAGTACGTCCACTGTAGAAGCTTATTGTTTTTTCTTTTGAAGAAGCACCCCTCACCTTGGGCAGCTGTTCTCACTAATGCAGCTATTAACCTCAAAAAATAAACCTGCATTGACCATCTAGACGGATAAAGAAGCTTGCGGACAGAAGCACATAATGATTATTAGGCAGCAGTCCTACTTGAGGAAAGTAATGGGAAAAGAGAAGTATGTTGATACAAAAGTTGAGTACAAAACCTGTCGTGGTTTTACATGTGCTAACGAATAAATTAGATATAGGGTATACCAGTAATGTTTTAAAAGATATTCGAACAAGCATCTAATCTACCATTTCCTCCAAAGACTTGACAGGTCCATTTCCTAATGCTTGTTCAACGAGGAACTATAGTAAACTGTCTCCTAAACCATGATCATCAGCCTAATCTACCCGTTTCAACAGTATTATCTATTCAAGTCGTCTACAACTTTAAGCCGTCTATAATTTTTCATGAAATACATGTCTTTACCATGTTACTTTATTTTTTGTAGAAGCTCTTGGTTGGTCAAATATTTTGGCTATCCCACGTCGAAAATGTACAGGAATGGTGGAGGTTTCTAAAACCATAAAAGGAGCCTCCTCTTTTTAGTTAAATCATCCCAAAAAATTGTCTTTCCTTCTCTCTTTTGTAATATTTCACTTGTATTATTTCCTGAAAATAGTGAAATATCAATTTAGTAGTATCCGAGAAAGTAAGCATAATTGGCTGAACCTTGTTAAATTTTGGTATTCTTTATTTGTCTATTTAATAGCTATTGTCAGGTATAATTGTAATGAATTATTGTGCTATTAAATTACATATCTAGGAAAATTCTGTCTAGGAAATTGAGTTTTAAGTAGGATTATTTGTGACCCTCCATTCTTTCTTGGAAATTTACCTTCTGTGATTTTTCAGTACAATAATTCACACTCTATTCACCTAGGCAATAGTGCTCGAGATGAACATTTTATTATTAGTGGAGATTAACCCGAATTTCACAACAATTGGTATTAGAGCCAAGGTTTTTTCTTAGTTTGCTCTGTGGTTGCAGCGTAGTTTGATCTTCTACATCAAAAAATATTTTTCCTTGGGCTATTGTCATTCTGCATTGACAGCTATTGAATAGAAATTGTAGCAGAGATTACAGAAATCAAAGATACAACTACACCAACCAACTGACAGCTTCTACCTCGCCTATTCTAGTAAGGATTCCTGTGACAAATGCAAGATTTGCTGTGGAAATTTTTAATGGTACGGGTCATTTCAGCATATGGCAAAGTGAGGTTCAAGAAGCTCTCTTTCAACAAGGTCTTGACATTGCTATTGAAGCAAAGAAACTAAATGATATTGAGGAGAAAGATTGAAAGAATATAAATCGTTTGGCATGTAATACAATTCGATCGTGTCTTTCAAAAGAGCAAAATTATGCTTTCTCAAAAGAAACTTCTGCATCTAAATTATGGAATGCATTGGAAGAGAATTTCTTGAAGAAAAGTTATCAGAAATATGAAGAAGAGACTGCTTCCTTTCTCTTATGTTCCAGGTATCATTATAAATGATCACATCACCAATTTTAATTAGTTAGTTACTGATTTGATAAATTTGGATGTGATATTTAAAGATGAAGATTTAGCTTTGATGTTGTTGGGATCCCTTCCTAAGGAGTTTGACTTTCTTGAAACTACTCTACTTCATGTGAAGGTTGTTATGTCTCTCAATAAAGTTACAACTGCTTTGTATAGTCATGAATTGAGAAAGAAGACAAAGGAAGAACGTACAATTGGGGCAGTAAAAACTTTGGTAATCAGAGGTCGTTCGCAAAGTCAGACTAAAGTAAAGAAAAGGAGATCGAAGTCAAGGCTCAAATTGAGCCAAGATGAATGTGCCTTTTGTCAAGAAAAAGAATTGTCCAAAGATGAAGAATAAAAGAAAACTTGATAAAAGAAAGGCTGTTGCAAATTCGAATGTTACTAAGTGTGAAGATACAGACTCAGATCTTTCATTAGTTGTTACATCCTCAATAAGCCCTTCTAGTCCATGGCTGCTCAATTCAGGCTGTAGCCATCACATATGTCCCAATTGGGAATGGTTCTCTAATTTTAGAGAGTTAGAAGGTGGAGTTATTTACACATCAAATGACAGTCCCTGCACAATAAAGGAGATTGGTTCAATTTGCTTGAGGAATCACGACAGAACAACTAAGACTCTGATAGAAGTTAGATTCGTGTCAAGTTTGATGAAGAATCTCATTTATGTGGGAATCCTAAAATCAAAGGGCTACATTGTAAATGCAGCAATTGGAATAATGAAAGTCATCTATGGTGCACTTATGGTAATGAAATGAATTCAAAAAAATATTACCCTGCATTATTACCAAGGTAATGCAATTATTGGAACAACAACAGTAGCTTCTAATGATGAGCAAGACCTAGAAGCAGTTAGGTTATGGCATATGCGCTTAAGACAAGTCGGTGAAAAATCCTTGAAGATAATAGTAAATCAAGAATTGTTGAAAGGAGTTCAAACCTGCAAATTAGACTTCTATGAACATTTTGTCAAAGGGAAGCAGACAAGAGTGAAATTTAGCACTGCAATTCATGATACAAAGTTTATTTTGGATTATGTTCACTCTCATATGTGGGGACCTTCCAAAACAGCTTCTTTGAGAGGAAAATACTATTATGTGACTTTGTTGATGATTTTTTTCTGAATAGTATAGGTGTATACTATGAAGACTAAAGATGAAGTGCTGTGAGTTTTCCTTAAATGGAAGAAGATAGTCGAAACTCAAACAAGCAGAAGGATTAAGCGTTTCCATACAGATAATGGTGGGAAGTACAGGAGTGATCCATTTTTAAAATTCTGAGAAGATGAAGATATTGTCAGACATTTCACGGTCAGGGATACACCACAACAAAATGGGGTGGCAGAACGTATAAACCAGATTTCGCTGGAGAAAGTTCGGTATATGTTGTCTAATGTTGGGTTGGGCAGAGAATTTTGGGCTAAGGTAGTTACATATACTTGTAATCTCACCATTCGCCTTCCATCAACTGCTATTGGTGGTAAAGCATCTTTGGAAAAATGGTTTGGAAAACCTGCTACAAATTATGATTCCTTATATGTGTTTAGTTCCACTATATACCATCATGTTAAGGAGTCAATGTTGGATCCACGTGCAAAGAAAGCAAATTTCATGGGGATCACCTCTAGTGTGAAAGGATAATTTCTTTCATGCCCTAAGTCAAAGAAAATAATTTTCAGCAGGGATGTTACCTTTGATGAATCTACCATTATAAAAAAGGTTACAACTAAAAATATTAAGTAAACAGATGGTACTCCAAAACAGGTGGAGTTTGAAGGAAAAATTATATCCCAGCAAATGATGAAGCAAATGTAGAAACTCTTGTGATAAAAGAGGAGCTAGATGAAGAAGAGGTTCCAACCCAAGAACCTCCACGGCAACAATTACCAGTTGTATTGAGAAAGCCAAAAAGGATCATTCAAGTACCTACTCGTTATGTTAATATGGTGACTTATACATCTCCAATTGAAATTAATGACATCCTACCACTTATAAGGAAGCAGTCCAAATTTCAGAAGAAGATAAGTGGAAGATGGTCATGAATGAAGAAATACATTTACTTCATAAGAATCAGACCTAAAGGGAAAGAAGACAGTTGGATGCAAATGGATATATGCAAAGAAATTTAGATTTTCTGATAAGGATAATGTTCGCTACAAATTAAGATTGGTGGCCAAAGGCTATGCTCAGATGGAGGGAATTGACCATAATGAAGTTTTCTTTCCAGTTGTAAAACATTCCTCCATTCTAATTTTGTTAGCTTTGGTAGCACAGTTTGATATGGAACTAGTTTAATTGGATGTAAAAACTACGTTTTTATATGGAGACTTAGAGGAGGAAATCTATATGACTCAACCCGAAGGTTTTAAAGTTGCTGGAAAAGAGAATATGGTGTGCAAGCTTGAAAAATCATTGTATGGATTGAAGCAATCTCCGAGGTAGTGGTATAAGCGATTTGACAAGTTTATGATGGGACAAAACTACACAAGAAGCAAATACGATCACTATGTGTATTTTCACAAGCTACAAGATGGATCCTACATCTATCTTCTCAAATATGTTGATGATATGCTGATAGCTTCAAAAAATCAAAAAGAAATTGAGAGATTGAAGATTCAGTTAAATCAGGAGTTTGAAACAAAGGATCTTGGTGAAACTAAGAAAATTCTCAACACAGAGATAAGTAGAGACAGAAAGTTGGGAAGACTTGTTTGACTGAAAAATAATATTTGAAAAAGATACTACAATGTTTTAGTATGAATCAAAAGTCAAAACCTGTTAGTACTCCGCTCGCTCCTCATATAAAGCTCAGTGCATCTTTATCTCTAAAGAAAGATGCAGAACAAGAGTACATAACTAAAGTACTGTATGTGAATGCAATTGGTAAGTTGATGTATGCTATGGTGTGTACAAGGCCTGATATTTCATAGGAAGTTGAGGTTGTGAGCAGATATATGCATGATCTAGCCAAGGAGCATTGACAAGCTGTGAAATAGATTCTACAGTACATTCTAAACACTGTAGATGTTGGTTTGGTATTTCAGTGGGATAAGCAAGAGGATCAATGTGTAGTTAGATATTATGATTCTGACTATAGCGGCGATTTAGATAAACATTAATAAACTACTGGCTATACGTTTACTCTTGCAAAGGCACTAGTCAGTTGGAGGTACACCTTATAGTCAATAGTTGCTTTGTCGACTACGAAGGCAAAGTATATCACAGTTACAAAGGTTGTAAAGGAGTCAATTTGGCTTTAAAGATTGCTTGATGATTTGGGGATTGGATAGAAGCATGACAAAGTACATTGTGATAGTCAAAGTGCTATTCATTAACAAAGAACCAAGTTTATTATGCAACGACGAAGCACATCGATGTTCGTTATTACTTTGTACAAGAGGTTTTAGAAGAAGGTGGAGTAACAATCTAGAAGATTAAGAACACTGAGAATCCTACTGATATGCTGACAAAGGTGGTAACTGCAGTCAAGTTTCAACATTGTTTGGACTTGATCAATATTGCTAAAAATTAAAAATGGGTGCTTTGAAGTGCATTTAGACATTACTGAATATAAGTTTTGAGAGAGATTTGAAAAGTAGAATTTGCCAAGCTAGAGATTTGTTGGTTGATCAAATGTTTTGGCTCATTTAATAATCCCACATCAAAAATGTATGGGAATGGTGGAGGTTTCTAACACTATAAAAGGAGCCTCCCCTACTTAGTTAAATCATCCCAAAAAATTGTCTTTCCTTCTCTCTTTTGTAATATTTCACTTACATTATTTCCTGAAAATAGTTAAATATCAATTTAGTAGTGTTTGAAGAAGAAGGCAAGATTGACTGAACTTCGTTAAATTCTGACGTTCCTTATTTGTCTATTTAATAGCTATTGTCGGGTAAAGTTGTAGTGAATTATTATGCTATTAAATTACATGTTTAGGAAAATTCTGTCTAAGAGATTGAGTTTTAAGTAGGACCGTTTGTGTTTCCTCCAGTCTTTCTTCAAAATTTATCTGATGTAATTTTTCAATACAATCGTTCACACTTTATTTACCTAAGCAAGAATACTCGAGGTGAATTGTTTATTATTGGTGGAGATTAACTGAAGTTTTATAACAGAAGTCAACTTATGAGTCTTCTTAAATGCCCAAGTTAATGTAAGAAATTTTTTTCTGGGAACTGATTTACAATATGATTCCTTACAAGCGTGAAGACAATATTTTCACAATAAAAAAAGGGGTATATGGTTATTTCTTTTTGTGCTGAATGGTAATTAGTATAGACTCCAAGACAAGTCAGTTTCTTATAATGAGAATCACCATTAACTAATCCAGCATTCTTATCAGTATGACTTTGCTACACAGCCCTACCTAAATTCTGGACAATGGATACAAGCTAGGTCATGCAAGGTACTATGAATTCCATAAAACCCCACTTCTTTACCAGTACCTTATTGGAAACCTTCAACATTCTAATCATGGGACAATCCCGTCCTTCCAAGGGATTGCAGGGCTCATAAATTAGTGGAATGGCAATATCAAAGGCAGAGACAAGCACAACTTGTCAATGAAAGCTCCATTAACTCATCTATAAATTTCCTACTGGGTGAGCACTTTAACCCATGCTGGAACAACTTTTGTAGGAGGAAAAAAGGAACATTATCATGAAAGAGACTTATTATACTATCATGTAGCAATAGTGTGTAGGACCAGTGGTCCATGTGATGTATTGCTAAAAACATATTTTCACCACTTTTGCATGAGGGAGACTTGCAAAACATGTTATCAATTGTAAAACGATTATTGCAAATATCAATCTTAACAATATATAGTTAAGAAAGGCTTTCCTGTTTCTCCAAATATATAATAATATGTTACAAAAATAAAATGGTGAGTAAAAGAAAATAGAAGTGACTGTTTGCCTATGGTTAGAATTTAGCAGAATAAGCAGGGGATGAGATTTATGATTTCAATTGGTGTCAATGATTTAAAAATGTAAGTGAAATATTTCACCTGGCCTCTGACAAGGAATTTTGGCCAAACCTGACTGAAGACGTTCAAAAATATCATAAAGGGGGACTAGGAAATGGGATTCTTGTGTGGCTAACACACACAATGAAGCTGCTCAGAATAAAAGAAACTATAAACAAATGAATATACATTTATCTCAGGAATGAAGTTGAAGTTCAATCGTGGTACAAAAACTACTGCGAAACTAACCTGTTAGCTTGGTCCTAGAAATCAAGACATCATAGTTTGCTCTGTGGGATACCAAAACAAAACCACAGAAAGATATAAAACATCTGTCTTTCCATCCATGCATCAAACATTGCATGCATGAACATAGATCAGAAAGCAAATGACCACCATTACATAATATCCTCGCCCACTGGATCAACAGAAAAATGAAGGGAAAGTGTTTTCCTTGTAATCAGCTCAAATTTCAACCTCCAGACCTGCATTTTCAAATAATCTCGATTTGAACTGTTCATCATATGAATAAATCCATCGAGATTGAGAGAAGTAACAGCAAGATTTGGGAATTGTTTGTTACTATAATTTGGTATCATTGACGTTTTAAGTCTGGAAAGTTCCAATGTAATATCAACCCTATATTTTCAACAAGTTCAAGCTAATATAGATTTTGCATAAAACCTCAACAAGTGATGAGTTGAAAATCTCAGTAGAAAACAAAAATTACAATAGTTTTTTTATACTAAAGAAACTGAGAAAAATTCAAAAGGCATCGTAAGTGATTTTGATTAAAAATATTTAACCACATCAAACAGTGAGTAATGACACAAAGGTAACTGATTGGAAATATTCAAATTTGATTTAGATAAACTAGGGAACATTTGAAGAAAAAAAGTCAAAGAAACCCCAATTGGAAAACTGCGTAGAAACTGATATCAAATGTAATTCCCATTAGAATGTACTTTAGGTACAAGTTAGATAAAGTCATGATTAATAACAAAAAAAGGACCAAAGTTAAAAGTGCTGTCATGTAAACTGATAGAATTCCTTACATCTCTATAATCCTTGCTGCTAAAAAATATCTGAAATGCCTCCACTGCACATTATGCCAAAAAATAGTAGTCAAAAGGAAGTATAGTAAGATTTGATTGTAATGACTTTGGTTCAGCGATAATTGCAGGAATAAGCCACCTCCTTCACCAAGGTTCAAATCCTGAAGCAGTAAATGGGGCTTTGAGATAACCCAGTACAAGTTTGACACAATTTGTTGCCCATGGAATCATAACATCATGAAAAAATTTTGATTTTGCATTACAAAGCGATTAAGGACGCACTTGATCGAAATCTTATGTTTACAGCATGTGTGAATTCCTTGCTGCTCAGGTTGAAATTTGAACCTGTGAATCATGTGCAAATAACTAAGTATAGAAGCACAAATCTCATGCTGGGAATCTTACCTGATCTAATGAGTAAGCATTAATATAGAGAAAAGAAATAACTGTAAGGCAATAGTTGCTAAATATCAAAATCGATTCCATAGTTGCACAGCAGAATGCTCCGGGAGAAAGACTAGAAAGAAGCTAAATCAGTGATGATAAATTTCTAACTGAAACACACCTTTAGTAATCTGGACAATCAAGGATGGAAAGTCTATTGCCAACTTTTCCAAAGACATTAATGCGTCCTCTGCAGGTGCACCAAATGAATTCTCATCGAATGCAATAAGAAGAACAAATTCGACACCATAATTGAATTCCTATCACAACAAATCACAAGTCCATTAAAGTAGGAGAACATACACCAGACATTTTTCCCGCTAACTAGCAATCAAACTAAAATAAATAGGACGGAACTGTAATTGGCATGTGTTCTCAATAAACAATACGAGTCCAGAAATTATATATATGAAATATCTAATACAAGCATACTTAAAGAAAGAATAATAGAACCAGATATTGGTAAGATACAGTTCCAAACCTCTCCTTTACGAAAAATCGAAAGAATATCATCTTCTACTTCAGATTCAAAGTCCACATTAACTATTTCCTGTTATGTACGCATCAAAATTTAGTTGTTAAGTAAGCAGCACATAGGTAAAATCCTATATCAAGTATGCATGGTTGAGAAAAGAATATAAGAAGTTTCAAGACATTTAGAGAAGGTGTTTACATGGCAGGGCATACATGGCAGTATGGCATTACATGCTCCTTTAGAATTTCCAAGTAGAAAGGATTATCATAGAATCTTGCAACATCATCCTTCTGTTGAAACCGCATGCAAAGAGCGTGTGTATACTTTCCTTCAACTTCATTGGAGACACGTCCTGGAGAAGAAAACGGTAGATCCACATGAGCAAGTAACAAAGATCGTTCAAGATGAGAGGACCGCAACCCTGTGCAATTGTGCTCCGTCAGGGTGTCCAGTACCTAAGTACTGAAAGTGAAATTATTTTCTTCCCAATATGCAAATTCGACATTTAAACAATTACAATTCTGATATTTGTTTATCATGTAAGGGCTAAATTCAAACAAAATAAAAGACACATTTTGCGGTGAACAACAATAATAGATCCATTAAAAGGAGATGAACCCAAAGATACTGTCACGATGCCACGCATTTGATACTGGGACGTATAAAGATGATCCAACATTCCCATCTCATCCTGCTCAGACACATCTTCCTTGGCTTTGAGGAGACATATATGTTCCACTACTTGCCTGATAGTGTTAGAAGAACATCCTTAGATCATTGACAACGTGGGTACGAGGCAAAACTGATTGACACAAGTAGAAACCCGACAGCTCAAACCTCTTTTTCTTGATGTCCATATTGGAGCTCTTGACTTTGGATGCGGACAGCGCCAGTCCTCCATATCTACCTCGCCAAAAATGTAAGTGGGCAATTCCATCTAGTCTTGAAACTAGATGCATACAAGGAATCAAATTAAACTATATTAATTAGTAAAGAAAACAATAGGTTGTGAGAACTCACGGTTAAAGGAAAGACGAGAATTTGGAAGCAAAAAATGGTTGTGGCGGGGAAGAAGATGAGAGCTCCATGCAACGGCCTGGAGTTGAAAATGGGTCATTTTGTTTTGGGAGAGCAAACCGGATAAGCTTATATAAATATATATATATATATATACAGAGAGAGAGAGAGAGAGAGGATAAAAAACTTAAGGTGGCATATTAAGTTTGTTATATGTATATTTTTTGAGGATAAAAAACTTAAGGCTGCGTATTAATTAAGCTGTCGTACTATTTTAGCTTTGACACAGTACTACAATGTCATGTCACCGTTTTAACGAATTTTGTACCGTATTGATTAGATATTGAGTTTAAATATTATCGCCCCGTTTCTTTTGGTGTACCGAAAATATGAGTACCGAAATTTTAAAAAAAAAATGAAAAAAAAGAACCCGAATTTGCTACTTTCTTCTCTTCTCTTTATTTTCTTTAACACTCTCACTCTCTCTCTTCTTCACCATTATTAATCATATAATATTTAAATTTGTATAGTAAATACTAGTTATATTTTTTATAAAGAATAATAAAAAATATTTTAAAATTAAGACGCCTCAAATTTTTTAATTTCTTTTTAAAATTGTTAATATAAATATAACAATATTTTATTATTAATAACAATTACATATTAAGATAAAATATATTTTTTATTATTGAAAATTAAATATTAAGATAAAAATTATATTTTATTATTGATAATAATTATTTTTATTTGATATTT
>JANSVA010000009.1:4968009-4988872 GCA_025504915.1 Erythroxylum reticulatum | reverse complement strand
AAATGATCCAAGCTCATTACAGGGACGTTCTTTGTGCCTCTTACTCATGTCTTAGCATATTGTTGAATTTTGCGGCTGTTTGTATTTGAGTATGATCTACAGCAATTTCTTAATTCGCATGCATCAATGCCGACATTCTTTTTGTCCTTAACTATGCATATCCATGCTTGCTTACCTACTTCAATTTGTACCTGCATACCTTGACATTGAGGACAATGTCCTATTTGAGTTTGGGGGGGTAAGCATTAATTTCATCAAAAAAATTTCAAAAATTTTCAACAAAAAAATCATCATTTTTTTTAAAAAAATTCAATTCAAAACAAAAATACAAAAAAACTTTTCATTTTTTATATATATAATCAATTTTCTTGCATAATTAAACCTCATTAAGAAAATTTGATCTTTAAAGGTTTTGATTTTGGCCTCACTTTTGGGAAATTGAGAACTACTTGAGACCCGTGAACTTGCAGAACCACATCAAAGAACTACTGCTCGTTTATGCATTTTTAAGCTTCTAAATTATAATAGTTTTCTATTATCTTCATAATTTGATCTAGTTTGATATTATTTGCAACCAATTATTTCTTTTCATTTTAATAATAAACTTTTTTGATGATATTACTTATATTGAAATTGATGTTTATAAGTTGTTCTATGTAAGTGTGAATGTTTATTATCTAATAACATTATTTTTTTTAGTCAGGGGTAAATGTGTCATATGAAATAATTGAATTCAATTCTAATCTTATTGGATTTGTTCCAAACAGTGTAATTGAATTCAATTCTAATATTTCTGGATTTGTTCCAAACAGTGTAAATTGAATTCAATTCAATCTCATTAATGTAATTGAATTCAATTCATTAATGAATTCAATTCGAAGGTTTCCAAACAGCCCGTAAATGTAGTAGACTTAAGAAAGTTGACTAGTAAGTCTTTTGTTTCTTCTTATAAAGAAATGTACTTTTAAAACGTAATGGGTCGGAACATTTTTGTTAGAATTTAATTCTCATTTAAATATTTATTGACTACTAATTTTAAAATTAGGTTAAGAGAAATTAAAATTTAATTCGATATTAAAATATATTATGGTTTAATAAAAGATATGATTAAATAAGTTGAAGTTTAGTTAAAAAAGACACCTTGAGTATTTGTTTGGCTTGTGATATAAACTCTAATAAATACATGTTGTGTATTTAAAGTAAGTTCGTGAAAATAAGAAATTCTCTAACTTGTTGGAAGATTCATGTTTCTTGAAATAGGTAGAAAGACCTTATTAACACCACTTCAGGTAATATATTTTAAAGACAATTGAAAGTTTGAGTGGTTCGTCCAAAAGTTGAAGACTTTATTCAACTTGCTCATACAAAAATTGATTTTATAAAAAATATTTTCTCTGTTTATACAAATTCGTAATTAATCTTGATTCGATACCTTAAGTTGATGTTATATATAATATGTAGTATTTTAACGATTCTATCACAGTATGAATTTAAATGGACTTTTTTTAATTTTTATAAAAAATAACATAAATTGTTTTGTTCTTATTTGAATAAATTGCACATATATTATCCGGATTGGCCTTTTGTACCAGTAAAAATGGAAAACGGGTTCAAATTCTATTTCTATTCTGGTGACTTTTACTAGCAACGGTAGTGGAAAGCGCTTGTTCCAACAACTGTATGAATAGGCTGAAGACTGAAGATAAATGTCTCCCGTGTAAAGAAAAAAGCAAGCAGCAGGCGAGAGAACGTAGATGCCTGAGTGTAGATTCACGCACACCAGATAGCTGATGTGGTTTAATATTAAATTAAAAGACTGGCCATTGTAATTGTGAAAGTCAAGATCATGAATGTTTTCAAATCGTAAGATGAAAGAAAACGTCTTTGCTTAATCAAGATCCTGCTGTGCGACTATTCTTTTGCTACAACTCAAGTTTTGTTTCTATTTGCATGACATTTGTTTTTGAACATCCATTTCAAGTCAATAAAATATTTTTACAAAGCAAATTTGTTAACTCCCATATCTTACTTCTTTGTATTGCCATGAGTTTTTTCATCACTGCGTTTTTTGATCTATCCATTTTTTATACTACATATGTTGTAAGATCTACAAGTGATCACTAATAAACTAAATGTTCAAGATTCGTACAGTGAACTTTTAAGGTTAATATTGAAGGAGAATTTGCTATCAGGGTTATTGGGCTCAATACAACTATCTGGGGAAATGCACCTTTGACCTTTAACACCGTTGTCAACATTTTCTTATGTTTCAATTATTATCTCCAAAACTCTAAGAAAAATGTTAAGTTATCATTTTGCATTCATTTAGCATATAAATCTCCCTCATGTGTTGAAATTATTATTCAAAATTGATGAATTTGTCTCTTAATTGTTTTCAAATGATTTTCAATACTGAAGAGATAAAATTGAATCAAAAAGATGTAAAGGAAACAAAGAAAACTCGAAAATTCCATATTGGTAGCAAATTCAGTAACTAGGCATTGGCAAGTGCAAAGATGAAAACTATCTGCAGAATCTGTTTTCAAATTCAAATCTAATTCGTTTGAGATTTTCATAATCTTGAAAGATCAAATTGTTGGAAATTTGCAACTTGAATATGTGGGAGGTATGATCTGCAAAAGAGAAGGAAAAAGGAAGGGATCAAAAAGCATTAAAGGGGGAAAACGTTACTGTCCACGCAGCGTTTGGAAGATTAGCATAGTTTTAGAATTTCTGCAATTTTTTCATTGTTTTAGTTTACGTTTCTGCATTTTTTTCTAAGTATTTTTGGATTCTTTAGGGGAAAAAACCAAGGATGGAGATTATGTGTTTTATTATTTCTTTGATTGTCACTTTCGCTATGAGTAGCTAAATCATTTTTCTTAGTTGAGGGGAACTATGTTATCATCTGTTATGTGTGAGATATTTCAATAAAGTTTGTTTTGTTGAACATTGAGTGTCTTTTGAATTACTTTTTCTAATTGAATTGATTGATTTCTAGGTGTGCAACTAGGAATTGATTCGTTTAATAGCTAGATTAATGAAATATGACATTCAGTTTTGTTAATCACATGTAGCAATTAGGATTACCTTCTTTACATTAGAATGAAAAATTCTAAGAAGATACTCATCTTGATTAAATACATGTTGTATATGTGTTATCTTGTTCATTAGTTTCTTAGTTCTTAAAGCTATTATTTAATTGAACCTACGATCGCATCTAGGTTGTTGATTACTAAGAATGCTTAGAATACATGTTTTTATTCATTTACACTTAAGAGAAAATATCCCCCAATGAATGTTTATTGATGAACTTAATTTTATATCAAGGATCCATTTTAGTGTGATAACATCAGTGACCCGAAACTAAGGTTTTTCTATTAAATTTTCAGATCCAACTTCTTTAGCTGATTTTTGATTTTGTCTTTCTTTTCTACACTACTGTGAACTTAAAGGGAAACCTCCCCTCCCTTTTACTTTGTTTTAGTTTTGAACTCGTAAACTCTTTACCGTTAAAATTCCTCGTAGGAATGATACCCACTTTCCACTACTACATTAATTTGTATTGACGAAAGTTAGTTTCTTTTTTAATTTGGTTGCAGGCGACAACAGTACAAAATTTTGGTGTCGTTGCCGGGAAATTTCTCAACTGTATATGTATGTTACACAAGTAGACAAGACAACATAATTGTTATTAGATCCAAAGATCGAGAAGATAGCCAAAAGGAACGGATGGTAGTAAATAGAACCTTTCGGGAACTAGCCGCGCCGATGCACGCCCAACAACCCCACTGTATTAACTTTCCAAATTTAGGTGATAACAATACTTTTGAATTAAAATCTGGGCTGATTCATTTATCACCTATTTTCAGGGGTTTATCAGGAGAAGATCCGTACAAACATTTGAAGGAATTTGATGTGGTTTGCATGGGAGTTAAGCTGACGAATATGACAGAATAGCAGATTAAGCTAAGAACCTTCCCATTTTCTCTCAAAGATGATGCTCAAGATTGGTTGTACTATTCATCCGAAGAAAACATGCAAACATGAGCTGAAATGAAGAGATTTTTCTTTGAGAAATATTTTCCAGCACCGAGAGTAGCCAATATCCCGAAGGAAATATATGAAATTTCACAAAATACGAGAGAAACACTCTACAAATATTGGGAAAGATTCAAGAAACTTTACGCTAGCTGTCCACACCACCAAATAACTGACCAATTATTGATTCAATATTTCTACGTAGGTTTTTTGCTTTCAAATAAGAGTATGATTGACCTTGTAAGCGGTGGTGCCTTAGTTGACAAAACACTAACGGCAGCAAGGGATTTGATAGTGAATATGGCTTCCAATACCCAACAATTCGGAATATGTACTAGGCATGGAACAAAAACCGTTAATGAAGTGAATGTGACCACATTGGAGAAAAGGTTGGATGACTTTACTTTTTTGGTGTGACAAATTGCAGTTACAAAGAAAGAAGAAGCAAAGGTATGTGGCATATGTTAAATGTTAGGACATTCCACTAACGCATGTCCGATTTTGCAGGATGAAAATGCAGAACATGTGAATGTCATGGGACTTTTTACTGGACCGAATCAAAGGAAATACAACCCATTTTCTAACAGCTACAATTCGGGTTGGCGCGACTATCCGAATTTACCTTATGGGAATCTTCAAGGTCAGTAAGCAACCACAAATTTCCAGTAGTATAGACAACTGTATGTGCCTCAACAACATCAAAATACAACATCCAATTTCGAAGGTAAGCCCTCTTTGGAAGATATAGTTCAATCTTTGGTCACTAACACTTTGACATTTTAGCGGAATACTGAAACAAGTATCCGAAACATTGAAAATCAACAAAGAAATATTGAAAATCAAATTAGTCAAATGGCAACTGTCATAAATCGATTGGAGGCACAAAATTCTAGAAATTTTCTAGCACAATTGGAGATCAATCCCAAACAAAGTGTGAAGACTATCACATTGCAGAGTGGTAAGGAATTGTAGGAGCCACTTCCAAAAAATTCAAAAAGAAAGGTAGAAGAAGAAATCACGAAAAAGGCACCTTCACAACTAGAAATGACACAAAATAATCTACAAAATATGGTGATTCTGCCCCCTTTTCTGAGTCGATTTGCCAAAGCAAAGAAGGAAGAGCAAGAAAAGGAAATTTGGGAGACTTTCTGAAAAGTTTTGGTAAATATTCCTCTCCTTGACACAATTAAACAGATTCCATGGTATGCAAAATTCCTTAAGGAGCTTTTCATTTTAAAGAGGAAATTAAAATTTTATGAGAAAGTGCAATTGGGGGGAGAGCGGTTCAGCGATTTTGCAAAAAAAAACTTTCACCTAAATGTCAAGACCCAAGTATGTTTACTATCCCATGTCAAATTGGTGATTTGTGGATTGAAAAAGCTATGTTAGATTTAGGTGCGTCCATAAATGGCATGCCATATGATGTTTATAAATCTTCAAATGTTGGACCTCTTAAAGAAACTAATGTAGTGATTCAATTAGCGGATCACTCAAATGCTTTCGAGGGGTGTATTAGAAGACATTTTGGTTAAAGCAGGGAATATGCTTTTTTCGACTAATTTTTATATTTTACAGATGGGCACCGATGATGCATCTTCTTTTTTATTTTATTCAGAAGGTCGTTCTTAAAAACGACTAGAATGAAAATTGATGTTCATGATGGATTTTTAACAATGGAATTTAATAGTGAATTAATTAAGTTCAATATATACAATACCATGAAAATTTTGGATGATGAACAACCTATTGCTTCTATAGATTTTATTAACACATGGCTGTAAGAAAATTTGACTTTAGAGGACAAAGATGAGCTTAAAATAATATTGGAAATGGAAAATACATCACAATGGCAAGGAAGCCAAGAATCGATTTTGCCCAATGATCAAATGGAAACATAATTATGCAAAATGGAGACCACCAAACCAATATTCCAGTAGCTGCTGTACATAGAGATGTCTAGAAGTAATGACAAGTTGTTACTGTCATTAGTCAAGCCACCAAAGTTGGGATTGAAGAGCTTGCCTAGTCATTTGAAGTACATCTTTTTAGGTGAGCAATATACATTACCTCTTATTATCTCTAATCAACTTACGATTTTGCAGGAAAGCTAGCTAATTAACGTGTTAAGGGAGAATAAGGAAGCTTTCAGTTAGACAGTGGCCGACTTTAAGGGTATTAGTCCTACTATTTGCATACACTGAATTTTGATGTAAGATGAAGCGAAGGAGGTGAGGCAACCCCAATGTCATCTAAATCTAACCATGATGGAAGTGGTGAAGAAAGAAATTTAGAAGCTTCTTGACGCTAACATTATTTATCCAATTTTGGATAGTAATTGGGTAAGTCTGATCTAGGTAGTTCTAAAGAAAATTGTTGTAACTGTGGTTGAAAATAACGATGGTGAGTTAATACCAACTCGTGTTCAAAATGGTTAGAGAGTTTGCATAGATTATAGGAAGCTTAATTCGGTTACTAGAAAAGATCATTTTCCACTTTCATTTATTGATCAAATGCTTGAAAGAATTGCAGGTAAATCTCACTATTGTTATTTAGATGGCTATTCAGGATACCACCAGATTTTGGTAACACCTAAGGATCAAGAGAAAACAACCTTCACATTTCCATTTAGCACCTTTGCTTACTGAAGAATGCCATTTAGATTGTGTAACGTACCCGCGACATTTCAAAGGTGTATAGTAAGTATTTTCTCTAATCTTGTGAAAATTTGTGTGGAAATGTTTATGGATGATTTCACGGTCTATGGAGAATCTTTTGAAACATGCATTGTCAACCTTGAAAAAGTGCTTAAACGTTGCATTGAAACTAATTTGGTTTTAAATTATGAAAAATATCATTTCATAGTTGATCAAAGCATAATTTTGGGTCATAATGTCTCTGCTAAGGGAATTGGAGTCGATAGAGCTAAGATAAATATTATTTGATCTTTATCTTACCTCGTGATTGTGCGGGAAGTTCATTCTTTTCTTGGTCACACAGGATTTTATCGGTGATTTATGAAAGACCTCTCCAAAATTGCATAACCCATGTGTAGACTACTCCAAAAAGACGTGAAGTTTGATTTTGATGAGCCATGTAAAAGTGTGTTTGATAAACTCAAGGAATGACTCACTACGGCTTCGATTATCAGCCACCAAAATGGGACACACCATTCGAGTTAATGCGCAATGCTTTGGATTATGCAGTTGGCATCGTGCTGGGAAAAAATGTGGACAAGCTACCTCATGTTATTTACTATGCATCCATGATACTTAATGATGCCCAAAAAAATTATTCTATGACAGATAAGGAGTTTTTAATGGTAGTTTTTGGATTGGAGAAGTTTCGGTCATACCTATTAGGGACGAAGGTGATCATCTATTTAGACCATGCAGCTCTGAAATATTTTTGTGAATAAGAAAGAAGTCAAGCTGAGATTGATTCGATGGATTTTACTTCTTCAAGAATTTGATTTAGAAATTCATGACAAGAAAGGAGCTGAAAATTTGGTGACACTCCGAGTATCGCATCAAATGTTCTTTATGACAAATTTTCAGATGAGAGTCTCTTCACAATTTAACAGGTAATTCCATGGTATGTGGATATAGTGAACTTTTTGGTGACTAAGTCTTTACCTAATGATTTATCTAGAGCTAAAAGAGGTCAAATTAAGCGAGAAGCTAAATATTACATTTGGGATGAGCCTCATCTTTGGAAATTTTGTTCTAATCAGATTGTTAGGAGATGTGTTATAGATGATGAAATTCCTTCCATTTTACATTTTTGTCATTCATCTATGTGACTACTTTGGCCTAAGTTATTTTATGACTCTTACATGTTTTACAAGTCTTGTGATCATTGTCAAAGAACAGGTAACTTGGGATCGAGAAATCAAATGCCACTTACGAACATCATGGTATGTGAGATTTTTGATGTTTGGGGAATAGACTTTATAGGTCCTTTTACTTCTTCCTTTGGTAAGAATTACATTTTGCTAGCTGTGGATTATGTTTCGAAATGGCTTAAAGCTAAGGATACTTTATCTAACGATGCTAAAACTGTTATAGATTTTGTTAAATCTAACATTTTTTTCATCTTTGAAATGCCTCACACTATCATTAAAGATCGAGGAACCCATTTTCGAAACAAGATTTTTGAGGCTTCAATGAAGAGATGTGATATCACCCAACGAATTTCCACAGCATGTCATCCGCAAACAAGTGGACAAGTTGTAGTGTCTAATAAGGAGATCAAATCCATACTAGAAGAGTGGTGAATCTAAATAGAAAGGATTGAGCTTACGATTGGATGATGCTTTGTGGGCATACTGAACTGCGTATAAAACTCCGATAAGCATGTAACCTTACAGGTTAGTTTTCGGTAAGTCTTGTCATTTACCTGTGAAAATAGAACATAGAGCTTATTAGGCTGTGAAGCAGTTTAACATGGATCAAGTAGAATTTAGTCATAATAGGAAATTGCAATTGCAAGAATTAGAGGAGATTCGTAATGAAGCGTATGAAAATGCAAAAATCTATAAGAAAAAAACTAAAGCTTTTCATGATAAAATGATTTCTAGGAAAAAAATTTCACATTGACAAAAAGTTCTTCTTTATCATTCAAAGCTTAAGTTATTTCCAGGAAAATTACGATCTTGTTGGCTCGAACCGTTTATTATTACTAACATTTTTTCTTATAGTGCAGTAGAAATTCAAAGTTAGATACCTCTGAGGTATTTAAAGTTAATCGACATCACCTAAAGTCATATTATGAGAATTTTTTAGTTGAACAAGTGGAAGAAATAGAGTTGGTTCCCCCAACTTATTTCTAATTAGGTAAGTAAAGAAATATGTCCAACTAAAGACTTTAAAGAAGTGCATTCGGGGAAACCCGTACATTTTTCAGGTTTGTTTATGTTTTTTATTTTTCAAGTTTTTATTTTAATTTTTAGTTTTATTTCATTTTAGTTAGGAATTTAATTTAATATTTTCAATTATGCAATTTTAATTTTAATTTTTTAATTAAAAAATAAACGAAAAATCTTTTAGGCTTCCAGAAGATACAGAACGTTTCCAGAAACTTGGTCAAAAAAACCTACCCCTGTAAATCTATTCTTTTCGATATACTTGAAGCATTGCAAGTTTATAACTCTTTTATGCAATTGATGGGTCCTATTTGTTGGAGTGCATTTGCTAGAATAGTTTGTCCTGCTTTTGTTAAATTAACAAGAGAATTCTACAGTACCTTTCAATTTAACTCTCACGAAAAATTCAATGTATTTATGGAAGGCATTGTAGAATTTCAAGTGATGGGAAAAGAATTCGCTTTATCAGTGGCTGAATTTAATGTAGCTATGGGATTTGTGTAAAATACTGAAATTAAAAATGAGAGGTTTATCAATTCTAGATGTGACTGTCATAAGGACTTTAATGCTTTTCAATTGTGGAGTCAGTGGTCTTTTAATCCTAATCCCTATAATGCTAGTATTTCTAAGAGTTCATTTTTTAGAAATCCTGTTTTTAAAATCATACATCTACTATTCGCATACAATTTTCCGAGTCGTAAGGATGCTATAAGGACATTGTCCAAGGTGGAATTTTATTTTTTATGGTGTATGGATAGGCATATTCCTGTCAATTTATGTTTCTGGTTTTAACACAATTTCAATCGATGTTAACCAAAAAATCTAAACCTTTGATTCTTGGTTCCTATATTGCATAATTGGCCATTAATTTGGAATTATTAGATCTTAATAACACTGACATGAATATGGCTTCTGGTATAGAACCGTTGGATTTAGATTGTTTGAATAGGATGGGAATTGTGGAAACAAGTAGCCACTACAAGGCTAGTCTCACCAAGTCGGGCTCCCATAGCTGAAACAAGTAGCCACCAATAATCCCAAACCAATTTGGAGGATCGCCTCAGTCGGCTCGAACACAAAGTGCACCAATTAGAGCACAATTTGATGGCCTATTAGGAGTATGAAGGATTCTAACCTCCACATCCACCAACCTCATGATTTCAGCACTTCCAAATAGAGAAGCCTTCTTTTCCCTTTTTCCTTTATATTTGTGCTCTTTTAATTTTACGTTCTAACATTAAGGACAATGTTGGTCTAAGTGTGGGGGTAGAAATTGGAGTTTTTGTGTGTGACTATTTTTCCAGTTTTTATGTGATTCTTATCAGTTGTTGCATGATTGTTATGTGTTAAACTATAAAGCTTTGTCATATTAGTTTGGATGAGGTTGAATGTTTGCATGAAATTAAATTGGGCTAAGTAAGTCTTAAGTGAATCATGTTAATTGATTGCAATAACTGATCTTATAAACTTAATAAAAATTTTGACATTTGAGTGATGAGGTAATTTATAGAATTAAAGTGAATTCTTGACTTAAACCTGTGAGTGAATTTGAGCTTTTATGACATCATCCTTATGTCATTCTATTTCTTTGAATTGTGTGATGCTCCTCTAGTCATGTTTGCCTTCAGAACTTTCACTGAACCAGATTGAATTTGTTTAATTACATAAGATATAGAAATGATTAAGGCCTTCCTTATTTTTGAACCCTTTAGCTTAAAAATGTCCCACTAGTTATTTTCCCTTTGTAAATACTTTTGAGCCTTTAACCTTATTTTTCAATCAATCACCTTACATTGAAACCTAAACACCCCATTAGCCTTACCCTATCATAAGTTGAATGAAGCATTAAGTAATTTAGGACTTTTGTTTAGTATTATATTCTGAGAAATTTTTATAGGTATTTCTACTCATATGTTTATTAAATTATATTGCTAGTAATTTCTCTTGTTTTTATTGTTTTCTTTTGTTTTAGTGTTATTCAAGTAAAAAAAAGAAAAGGAAAAAATAAAAAATAAAAAAGAAAGAAAAAATCAGAAAAATAAAAGAAAAGAAAATGAATAAGAATAAAGCATAGTAGCATTAGTTAGTATGAGTAGTTGTAGTCCTTTATTCATGTGGTTATATCATAATTTTAATTTGAGTGTCCCTTTTACTCGATACTTGGTGAATACTTGTGATTAACTCTTTGTCATTTTTACCTTAACTTTGAACCTAGCTGATGTGAGCAGGAACAAGGATCACCATGGAGATGGCATGCGTGATGGGGGTAAGCTTGTCATTCTAGTTGAACCTATGTTCAAAGCTAGGATCGAGAGACTCAAGGAGGCTCTCTATGTGTGTGTGCGCCAATTTGTGGAGAGAATGGAGTACATAAGCCTATTTGAGGAGAGTTATCTGAATCATAGCCCAAATTTATTCATTTATCTCAAATCCTTAGATCAGACTCACTTGAGACTTGAAGACTATTATGTTGGGCTGCACATCATGATCAGACTTGGGAGCGTGTTAGACTAGGCCTAGACGTGTTTTTATTATTCTATTTTGGACTTGTTTTAAGTTATAATTATATTTTGGGCTTCCATGTATTTTAAGCCCAAGTCTTTTAGCATTAAGCCTAGGTATAAATACTTATGTTTTAAGGTTTTTGGAATTGATCATATTGTTTTCTTATGTGTCGTCGGCCATCTTGAGAGGAGAAAACCCTCTTGTTCTTTTTAACTTAGGAATTGAACATCACTTATCAATTGAAGCAGATCGTGGCGTGATTTTGATCCCAACAACCTTCTTGGTTTGTTCTTTGCCCATTATCTAGGTTGCTCGAGACAAGTTCTTCGTGAGGTCTAGTAGGTAAATTTGAAATTCTGCATATTAGATTTAGTTTTCGTTAATTTAAATCTATCATCTTCTTCCTTCTTTGAATCTAAACTTTTATATCTTTCAATTTCGTGGAGCGTGTTATTTGGCATCAGAGTCTTGGTTTGGAAAAGAATTCTTATTCAACTCCATCAAAATTCAAGAAATCACTGCCCATCACCATCCAATTATCATCGGTTCATCAATTCAGGTGTGATTTAACCTTTGACCTAAGGTTTCAATCTTTCTTCTTGTTTTTATTTTAGTTAGGGTTTTCAATTACTTGTTGAAACTTTCGGCTTATATCAAAAAAATGAAAAAAAAATGAAAAAAATGAAAAAAAAGTCAGAAAAATCTAGAAAAATCCAAAAAATGTCCAAAAAAGTAGAAAAAAATGAAAAAAAATTAGAAAAAAGAAAAAGAAAAAATCAGGAAAAAAATAGTCAAAAAAATTTCGAAAAGAATTGATATTTTTTCTTTTCTTTTCTTCTTTTGTTTTCTTTGTTTCGTCATATGTGTACTTGCTAGTTGGTTCAAAATTTTCACACCCTTTTGATTCTTTTGATCAGTTGAGAATTAGCTCTGAGTGGTGAATTGAATTTCAGAAAAGATTGAGTAGTAAAAGGAAAGAGTGTGTGAGCTTATTTGAGGGAGTCATTGCCGTGACTTAAACACGAGGGGAGTGACATCATTTGAGTGAAACACGTGAGGGAGTATGTGAGGCTGTCTATCACTAACCTTGTTTTTGCAGGTATATCATTTTATTTACAATGTCACATGGAGCTAGTAATGATGACAACCAAAGGGGAGATGCAAATATCACTTTTACTTTAAGAGCCATGCAACAACAATTTGAGAGGTTCAATCTAGCCTTAAATGAGGTTAGGGGACAAATGGATGAGCTCAAACAAGGGAGATGCGAGGAACCTCAGGGCAAGCATGCAAGTGGATGTTAGCAGCAACCACCACCTCGATATGAGCCAGAGGAGGATGATTTTGAGGAGGAGGAGTGGTTTAAGGTAAGCAGACATAAGAGAGCTCAGAGAGTTGAGCCATTTAATAGGAGAGATGGAGACCTCAAATCCATCAAAATGCAGATGTAGCCATCAAGGGAAGGAATGATGCAAAGGTTTACCTGGAGTGGGAAAGGAAGGTGGACTTGGTTTTTGAGTGCCACAATTTTTCTAAAGATGAAAAGGTAAAGCTAGCCGTTGTTAAATTTACAAATTATGCACTAATATGGTGGGATCAGTTGGTGACATCTAGGAGGAGAAATGGAGAGGTGCCAATTACTACTTGGGATGATATGAAGGCATGTATGAGGAAGAGGTTTGTTCCTTCTTACTATTACAAGAAAATGCACCAGAAACTTTAGAGACTCACTCAGTGGTCTAAATCAATGGAGGACTACCACAAAGAGATCGAGGTGGCTATGATCCGAGCCAACATCTAGGAGGACCCAGAGGCTACAATGGCCAGATTTTTTAGTGGACTCAATAGGGAGATAGCCAATGTTGTGGAGTTGCAGCACTATTTAGAGATTGAGGACATGGTGAACATGGCTATGAAGGTGGAGAGACAACTCAAAGCTAGTATGACAGCGAGGAGTGGAGCAAGCTCTAGCTACTCATGGAACTCCAAATGGCCTAGAAAGGAAGAGAAGTCCAAGGATAAAGGAGTGGACTTCAAGAAAGCACCTAAGAAGTCGATTGGGGGATTTGAACAAAAAGGTACTTCCAACGCCCAAGCTACTTCTAGTAAACATTCATCTATAAAATGTTTTAAATGCTTGGTACTGGCCATATTACATCTTAATGTCCAAATAAGAAAGTCATGATTATGAGGGATAATAGGATGATTGATTCGGAGGATAGTGGTAGTGAATCTGAGTTTATTGTTGATAATGATTTTGAGGATGATTGTTGCTTTGAGAGAGCTGTTACAAGGGAAGCACTAGTAGTTAGGAGGGTACTGAGTGCTAGGGCCATAGATGAGGTTGTAGATCAGAGAGAAAATCTTTTTCCATTCGAGGTGTTTAATTGGTGGGAAAGTATGCAATTTGATCATTGATGGGGGCAGTTACACTAATGCAGCTAGTTGGACTATGGTACAAAAATTGGGTTCAACATGCAGGAAACATCCGGAGTTATACAATTTATAGTGGTTCAATGATAGTGCTAGTGTGAAGGTGACTAGGCAGGTTATAGTGCCATTTTCAATAGGTAGATATAAGGATGAGGTGTTGTGTGATGTGGTACCAATGGAGGCTGGTCGTATGTTACTCAGGAGACCTTGGTAGTTTGATAGAAGGGTAGCACATGATGGGTATACCAATAGGTACTCCTTTAAGTTTAAGGGTAGGAGCTTCATTCTACTACCTTTTTCACCTCATGAATTATACCTGGACCAGATAAAATCAAGTAGTGAGAACAAAAAACAAGAAGAAAGAAAAGAGGCCCAAAAGAAAATTGAGTTTGGCCCAATGGTGAGTGATTACACAAGTGAGGAAAAGAAAGTGGGATGTGCAGGAGAGAAGAGCTTAAGAAGAGAAAGGGAAAAGACTTGAGGAGAGTAACTGGAGAGAAAAGAGCACTAGTAGTGATCAAATACAGAGAGTGTTTAGTTTCTGACACTAACCCTTTTGATGCTTTGCCTAATGTTTTTGCTTCTCTTTTGCAGGATTATTCAGATGTCTTTCCTGAGGAGATGCACAAGGGACTACCAACCTTGAGAGGCATCGAGCACTAGATTGATTTTGTACCTAGAGCTCAAATTCCAAACTGCCCAGCTTATAGGAGTAATCCTAAGGAGACAAAGGAGCTTTAAAAGCAGGTTGATGAGCTACTAGAAAAGGGATATGTGAGGGAGAGGTTGAGCCCATGTGCAGTGCCAGTATTACTAGTGCCTAAGAAAGATGGAACCTGGAGGATGTGTGTGGACTGCAAAGCTATTAACAAAACCACTATAAACTATCACCCTATCCCTAAGTTAGATTATATGCTTGATGAATTGCATGGTGCATGTATCTTTACAAATTTTGACTTTAAAAGTGGATACCACCAAATTAGAATGAAACTAGGAGATGAACGAAAAACTGCTTTTAAAACTAAATGTTGGTTGTATGAGTGGTTAGTCATGTCATTTGGTTTAACTAATGCACCCAACACTTTTATGAGGGTGATGAATCATGTCTTGCATGCATTTTTTAGAAAATTTGTTGTTGTTTACTTTGATGATATATTAATATATAGCACTACTCTTGATGAGCATGTCATGCATGTGAAGTGTGTCTTGGATGTGTTAAGATAGGAGAAACTGTATGTGAACCTTAAGAAGTGTACTTTTTGCATTGATAAGCTTGTATTCTTGGGGTCTGTAGTTAGTTCTAGGGGAGTTGAGATGGATGAGGAGAAGGTGAAGGCTATCCAGGAATGGTCGATGCCTAAGAGCGTGAGTGAGGTGAGGAGTTTTCATGGGCTTGCTAGTTTTTATAGGAGGTTTTTGAAAGATTTCTCTACCATTGCTACTCCTTTGATTGAAATAGTCAAGAAGGAGAAACGATTTGCATGAGGTAAGGAACAAGAGCATGCATTTGCATTGTTGAAGGAAAAATTATGTTCTACTCCTATCTTGTGTTTGCCTAACTTTGATAAGGCTTTTGAAGTTGAATATGATGCTTCTAAGATTGGTATAGGTGTTGTGCTTTTGCAGGAAAACAAACTAGTAGCATATTTTAGTGAGAAGCTAAGTGGTGTACAACTCAACTATCCAACCTATGACAAGGAGCCTTATGCTATGGTGAGAGCATTGGAGGTATGGCAACATTACCTTCAACCCAGAGAGTTTGTCATTCGGACGGATCATGAGTCCCTAAAGCAATTGAAGGGACAGGGCAAGTTGAGCAAGAGACATGTCACTTGGGTGGAGTTTTTGGAGACATTTCCGTGTGTGCTACATTACAAGCAAGGGAAGGAAAATGTGGTAGCTGATGCTTTATTTATGAGGTATTCCTTAATTTCTACTCTTAGTTCTAAATTATTAGGATTTAAGCAGTTTAAGGACATGTATACTTCTGATGATGATTTTGCTAATGTATATGCTGCTTGTGAGCATGTTGCATTCTAGAAATTTTATAGGCATGATGGATATTTATATCGTGGTAATCAGCTGTGTGTGCCTAATTGTTCTTTGTGTACTTTGTTTGTGCACGAGGCCTATAGTGGTGGTTTGATGGGTCATTTTGGGGTTACTAAAAGTTTGGATATTTTGCATGAACATTTATATTGGCCTGGTATGTGCAAGGATGTTGAGTGTGTATGTGGCAAATGCATTACATGTAGACAAGCAAAATCTACTGTTAAACCCTATGGATTGTATTCCCCTTTACCTGTGCCTACTGAACCTTGCGTTGATATTTCTATGGATTTTGTTTTAGGACTGCCTAGAACAAAGAAGGGGTATGATAGCATCTTTGTTGTTGTTGATCGATTTAGTAAGATGGTGCATTTCATTGCATGCCATAAGACTGTTGATGTTGTGCATGTTGCTGATTTATTCTTTAGGGATATTGTTAAGATTGCATAGTGTTCCTAGGTCTATAGTTTCAAATCGAGATGTTAAAATTTTGAGCCATTTTTTACGTGTTCTGTGAGGAAAGGTTGGTACTAAATTGCTTTATTCTACTACTTGTCATCCACAGATAGATGGACAGACTGAGGTTGTTAATACCTTGTTGCTTGTTATAGTTGGTAAAAATTTGAAAACTTAGGGTAATTGTTTGTCATTTATTGAGTTTGCATATAATATATGTGTGCATTCCACCACAGATTATTCACCTTTTAAGCTTGTATATGGTTTTAATTGTTTGACTGTCTTGGATTTGGTTCCTTTACCCTTGCATGAGTTGTCTAGTACAGATGGCAAGAGGAAAGCCGAGATGGTTAAGGAATTACATGCAAAGGCGAGACAGCACATTGAGCATAGAAACAGAGTGTATGCAAAGCAAGCCAACAAGGGGAGAAAGTTGGTGACTTTTAAACCTGGTGATTAGGTTTGGGTGCATCTGAGAAAGGAGAGGTTTCCTACCCAGTGGAAATCTAAGATGGATCCTAGGGGTGATGGTTCGTTCTAAGTTTTGGAGAAGAAAAATGATAACGCTTACAAGATTGACTTACCAAGTGAGTATTCTGTTTCTGCAACTTTTAATATTACTAATCTTTCTCCTTTTGATATGGATTCAAATTCGAAGACGAATCTTCTTGAGGAGGGAGGGACTGATGTGAGCAGGAGCCAGGATCACTATAGAGATGGCATGCATGATGGAGGTGAGCTTGTCATTCCAATTGGACCTATGTCCAAAGCTAGGACTGAGAGACTCAAGGAGGCTCTCTATACGCGTGTGGGCTAATTTGTGGAGAGAATGGAGTGCACTAAGCCTATTAGAGGAGAGCTATCTGAATCACAACCCAAATTGATTCATTTATCTCAAATCCTTGGATCGGATTCACTTGGGACTTGAAGACCATTGTGTTGGGCTACACATCATGATCAGGCTTGGGAGCGCGTTAGGCCAGGCCTAAACTTATTTTTAATATTCTATTTTGGACTTGTTTTAAATCGTAATTATATTTTGGGCTTCCATGTATTTTACGCCCAAGTCTTTTAGCATTAAGCCTAAGTATAAGTACTTATGTTTTAAGGTTTTTGGAAGACAACTTTGATCATATTGTTTTCTTATGTGCCGTAGGCCATCTTGAGAGGAGAAAACCCTCTTGTTCTTTTCAACTTAGGAATTGAGCATCACTTATCAACTGAATCAGATTGTGTCGTGATTTTGATCTTAACAACTTTCTTGGTTTGTTCTTTACCTGTTATCTAGGTTACTTGAGACAAGTTCTTCGTGAGGTTTAGTAGGTAAATTTGAAACCCTGCATATCAGATTTAGTTTTTGTTAATTCGAATCTATCCTCTTCTTCCTTCTTTGAATCTAAACTTTTATATCTTTCAATTCCGTGGAGCATGTTACTAGGCCCATTATAACCCATAATAAAGTCCTTATGATCTATGAGTTCATGTAATTCGAACGAATGATAACTAGTGAATTTGCAAGTCTATAGAGAATGAATGATAACTGGTGAATTTGCAAGCCTATAGTAGTGCAATTTGTTTTAGGGAGATTTGAGAGAAACACTTTGACCTCAAGCACTTGAGTGTAAGAGAGAAATCTGTGAGAAGAATGCATTTTGATTTCATATTTGCTTTTAAACAAAGATGTCTTATTTTGACTTTGTTTATTTATATCGGTGAAACGTGATTATGATGTGTGTTGCAACGTAAGTCCTACTGGCCCAAGTTAATGGATTGTGTGCTCTTAATTTATGAAGGATGAATTAATAAAGTGTAGTGGTTTGGCATGCTTGCTCAAGGGTGAGCAAAGGTTTGGTATGGAGGAATTTGTTAAGTTGTCATTTTGTATTCATTTAGTATATAAATCTCTCTCATGTATTGAAATTATTATTCAAAATTGATGGATTTTTCTCTTAATTGTTTTCAGATGATTTTCAACACTAAAGAAATGAAATTGAATAAAAAAGATGTAAAGGAAACAAAAAAAACCCGAAAATTCCAGGTTGGCAGCAAATTAAGTGGCTAAACGTGGGTACGTGCGAGGATGGAAACTATCTACAAAATCTATTTTCAAATTCAAATCTAATTCACTTGAGATTTCATAATGTTGGAAGATCATATTGTTGGATATTTGCAACTTAAATACGTGGGAGGTGTGATTTGCAAAAGAGAAGGGAAAAAAGAAAGGATCAAAAGCATAAAAGGGGGAAAACATTACTATTCACACAACTTTTGGAAGATTAGCATAGTTTTAGAATTTCTGCAGTTTCCATTGTTTTAGTTTACGTTTCTGCATTTTCTTCTAAATATTTTGGAATTCTTTAGGAAAAGACCAGGGATGGAGACTATACGTTTTATTATTTCTTTGATTGTCACTTTCACTATTATGTGTGAGATGTTTTATTAAATCTTTTTTCTTGGTTAAGGGAGACCATGCTATCATCTATTATATGTGAGATGTTTCAATAAAGTTTGTTTTGTTAATAAACATTAAGTGTCTTTCAAATTACTTTTTCTAATTAAATTGATTGATTTCTAGGTTCGCAATTAGGAATTGATTCGTTTAATAGCTAGATTAATGAAATATGACGTTCAGTTTTGTTAATCACAAGTAGTAATTAGGATTACCTTCTTTATGTTAGAGTGGAAAATTCAAAGAAGATACTCATCTTGATTAAATACATGTTGTACATATGTTATCTTGTTCATTAGTTTCTTAATTCTTAAAGCTATTATTCAATTGAACCTACAATTGTATCTAAGTTGCTGATTAATAAGAATACTTAGAATATATGTTTCTATTAAACTTTATTTCTTTTTTTTGCTTTTGGCCTGTACAGCTCATTCATAGATAGTCTGTTTGAATTTGTTTAGATATCCAATAGAGGTTGTTTAGAATTTATTCCATTCTAAGTTGTATATATAACATTTCTCATCAATGAAGAATAATAAAGAGGGTATTCTTTTCTCATTTTTATTCTTTTTTCTTTATGGTATCATAGCGGAAGCAAGACCTTCGCTCCTTGTCTCCCTTTGCATCTTTTCCTCCTTTATGACCTCTTCTCCCAATTCTTCTTCTACTACCGCTGCAACTACATCTTCTACCCAGGATCCCAGGAATCCTTATTTTTTGCATCATGGGAAAAACCCAAGTGCCCTTATCATTCCTCGGCCACTAGTTAATGGTGATGATTATCACAATTGGAAGAGAGCCATGTTACTGGGATTAACATCCAAGAACAAATTGGGATTTGTTGATGGAACAATCCCAGTCCCTTCAAAAGATGATCCGCTTTTTCCCTCTTGGAAAATGTGCAATACCATGGTTATTTCTTGGCTACTGAACTTAATAAGCAAAAACATTGCTACAAGCATCTTCTATTTGGATACCGCAAGAGATGTAGAATGATCTTGCCGAAAGATTTGCACAATTCGATGGGCCACGAATTTTCCAAATCCAGTGTGATATTTCTGAGTGTCCTCAGAACAACCAATCTGTTGTAACTTACTATACCAAACTAAAGGGCCAATGGGAGGATCTAAGCAACTTCACCTCTCATCATGTTTACACCTGTGGAGCTGCTTCTTAACATTTTGATCAGAACGTTATCAAGTTTCTCATGGGGCTCAATGAGTCTTACTTTGAAATACGTCTGCAAATTCTTCTTTACAATCCTTTACCTCCTCTCAACAAGGTTTTCAACTTGGTTTCTCAAATAAAACATGAAAGGAACATTTCTGTGGGACCTAATACTCTAGAAACTACTGTAATGTTAAGAAAAAATTTAAGACACACAAGCACCAAGCCAGCTAACGGAGGACCTTGAAAGGGCAAACTCTTTTGCTCTCATTATGGTGGTGATAATCATACCATCAACAAATGCTTTCGGCTTCATGTCTATCCTCCTAGTTTTAAAGTAAAGAAACCGAGCATGACACATTCTGGATCTAACTCTGTTCATCTTCCGGTAGCAAATCATATCTACTCCACTTCAACCAGTGATGAGAAGCCTACCACATCAACCTTTCCTTTCACTCATGTGCAGTGTCAACAATTATTAGATCTTCTCCAGCCTTATTCTCTTAGCCCCAGTTCATCTAACTACAACATAGGTAACTCTCAAATCTCCATGATAGGTATACTCCTTCCTTCCAATGTTCTTCCTGCTTATTCTCAGTTCATTTCTAACGCCTGGATAATTGACACTGGTGCCACAGATCACATAATTCATCATATTTCATTTCTCATTCATGATATTAAGCTAGTAAAATCACATGTTCATTTGCCAAATGGTCGTCAAGCTATAGTCTCTCATATTGGTTCTGTCAATGTCTCTAATTTCCTTACTCTCAAAAATGTCCTATGTGTTCCAACTTTTAATTTTAATCTAATATCTAAGAGTCAATTTGTCATGACACTCATCCCACATCGGTGGGATGAGAAAATGAGAGAGGAGAGGGGCCTATAAAAGAAAGCCCTCT
>JANSVA010000009.1:4952794-4967909 GCA_025504915.1 Erythroxylum reticulatum | reverse complement strand
ACCATCTGTAAACAATTATAAAATAATTCCATTAATTTCGGATAATAATTTCCACACCTTAACAATAATTACGTCCAAAATAAGTGCAATTTAATGACTTAACATTTTCCCTTAAGGATGATGCTCAAGATTGGTTGTCGGAGAAAACGTGCAAACATGGGCTGAAATGAAGAGGCTTTTCTTCGAGAAATATTTTCCAGCATTGAGAGCACCCAACATTTGGAAGGAAATTTGTGCAATTCGACAACATACGGGATAAGCACTACGAGTATTGGGAAAGATTCAAGAAACTCTGCGCACTATCCACACCACCAAATAATCGACGAACTATTGATTTAGTATTTCTACGAAGGTCTTTTGCTTTCGGATAGGAGTATGATTGACGCTGCAAGCGATGGTGCCTTAGTTGACAAAACATTGGTGGCCGCAAGGGAATTGATCACGAACATGGCTTCCAACACTCAATAATTCGGAATACATATTGGGCATGGATCAAAAAGCGTGAATGTGACCACATTGGAGAAAAGATTGGATGACCTTACTTCTTTGGTGCAACAATTGGCAGTTACGAAGAAAGAAGAAGCAAAGGTATGTGGAATATGTTCAATGTTAGGACATTCTACTGATGTATGTCCGATTTTGCAGGAAGAAAATGCAGAACAAGTGAATGTCGTGGGAGGATTTGTTGGACCGAGTCAAAGGAAGTATGACCCTTTTTCCAACACCTACAATTCGAGGTGGTGAGATCACTCGAATTTGCGATATGAGAATCCTCAAGGGCAGCAATCAACCATAAATTTCCATCAGTAAGACAATCGTATGTGCCTCGGTAAAATCAAAATACAACATCCAATTCCAAAGGTAAAACCTCCTGGGAAGATATAGTTCAATCTTTGGCCACTAACACTTTGACGTTTCGGTGGAATACTGAAGCAAGTATCTGGAATATTGAAAATTAAATGAATTAAATGGTAACTGTCATAAATTTATTGGAAGCACGAACTTCTGAAAATTTTCCAGTACAACCAGAGATCAATCCTAAACAAAGTGTGAAGGCTATCATATTGCGGAGTGGTAAGGAATTGTAGGAACCACTTCCGAAAATTTCCAGAAGAGAGGTAGAGGAAGAAATCATGCAAAAGGCACCTTCACAATCAGAAATGACGCAAAACAAGCTACAAAATATCATGATTTTGCCTCCTTTTTTGAGTCGATTTGCCAAAGCAAAGAAGGAAATTTGGGAGACTTTAAGAAAAGTTCAGGTAAATATTCCTCTTCTTGATGCAATTAAACCGATTCCATAGTATGAAAAATTCCTTAAGGAACTTTGCACTTCGAACAGGAAATTAAAATTTGATGAGAAAGTGCAATTGGGGAAGAACGTTTCAGCGATTTTATAAAAGAAGAATCTTCCACTCAAATGTCAAGATCTAGGTATGTTTACTATCCCATGTCAAATTAGTGATTTACGGATTGAAATAGCTATGTTAGACTTGGGTGCATCCATAAATGTCATGGCATATGATGTTTATAAATCTTTAAATGTTGGACCTCTTAAAGAAACTAATGTAGTGATTCAATTAGTGGATCGCTCAAATACTTATCTTAAGGGTGTGTTAGAAGATATTTTGGTTCAAGTAAGGAATATGCTTTTTCTGGCTGATTTTTATATTTTGCAGATGGGCACTAATGATACATCTTCTCCACTTCGATTTTATTCAGAAGGCCATTCTTGAAAACTACTAGAACAAAAATAGATGTTTATGATGGATATTTAACAATGGAATTTGATGGTGAATTAATTATGTTCAGTATTTACAATACCATGAAAATTTTGGATGATGAACAACTTATTGCTTATGTGGATTTTATTGACACATGGGTGCAGGAAAATTTGATTTTGGAGGACAAAGATGAGTTTGGAATAATCTTAGAAGAAGAAAATGCACAATGGTGGAAGGATGGCCAAGAAACGGATTTGCCCAGTGAACAAATGGAGACGCAATTATGCAACATAGAGACCACCGAACCACTCCTCCAACAGCTCACGTCCGTGGAAATGTCCAAAAGTGTGGACAAGTTGCTGCCGTCGTTAATCAACCTACCAACGTTGGAGTTGAAGAGCTTGCCTAGTTATTTGAACTACATCTTTTTAGGTGAGCAAGATACATTACCTCTTATTATTTCTAATCAACTTACGATTTTGCAGGAAAGCCAGCTGATTAATGTGTTGAGGAGAATAAAGAAGCTTTCGGTTAGACAGTGGCTGATTTGGAGGGTATTAGTCCCACTATTTGCATGCACTGAATTTTGATGGAAGATGAAGCGAAGGAGGTGAGGCAACCCCAGCGTCATCTAAATCCACCCATGATGGAAGTGGTGAAGAAAGAGATTTTGAAGCTTCTTGATGCTAGCATTATTTGTCCAATTTTGGATAGCAATTGGGTAAGTCTGATCCAAGTAATTTCGAATAAAACTGTTGTGACTGTGATTGAAAATAGCGATGGTAAGTTAATACCAACTCGTGTTCAAAATGGTTAGAGAGTATGCATAGATTATAGGAAGCTTAATTCAGTCATTAGAAAAGATCATTTTCCACTTCTATTTATTGATCAAATGCTTGAAAGACTTGCAGGTAAATCTTACTATTGTTGTTTAGATGGCTATTCAGGATACTACCAGATTTTGGTAGCACCCAAGGATCAAGAAAAGACAACCTTTATATGTCCATTCGACACCTTTGCTTACCGAAGAATGCCATTTCGATTGTGTAATGCATCCGAAACATTTCAAAGATGTATGGTAAGTATTTTCTCTAATATTGTGGAAAATTGCATGGAAATTTTTATGGATGATTTCACGGTATATGGAGAGTCTTTTGAAACATGCATTGCTAACCTTGAAAAAGTGCTTAAACGTTGCATTGAAACTAATTTAGTTTTAAATTATAAAAAGTTTCATTTCATGATTGATCAAGGCATTATTTTGGGTCATACTATTTCTGTTAAGGGAATTGAAGTCGATAGGGCTAAGATAGATGTTATTCGATCTTTATCTTACCCCATGACTGTGTGGGAAGTTTGTCCCTTTCTTGGTCACGTAAGATTTTATCAGCGATTTATCAAGGACTTCTCTAAAATTGCGCAACCTATGTGTCGATTGCTGTAAAAAACGTGAAGTTTGATTTTGACAAGCCATGCAAAAATGCGTTTGATGAACTCAAGGAGCGACTCACTACAGCACCGATTATTTAGCCACCGAAATGGGACATGCCATTTGAGTTGATATGCGATGCTTCGGATTATGCAATTGGCATCGTGTTGGGCCAAAAAGTGGACAAGGTACCTCATGTTATTTATTATGCGTCCATGACACTTAATGATGCCCAGAAAAATTATTCTATGACAAAGAAGGAGTTTTTAGTGGTTGTCTTTGGATTGGAGAAGTTTCGGTCATACCTATTAGGGACGAAGGTGATCATCTATTTAGACAATGCAGCTCTGAAATGTTTGGTGAACAAGAAAGAAGCCAAGCGGAAATTGATTCGATGGATTTTACTTCTTTAAGAATTCGATTTGGAAATCCACGACAAGAGAGGAGTTGAAAATTTGGTGACCGATCACCTAAGCAGGATTACTCCGAGTACCACATCTGATGTTCTTTACGACAAATTTTTGGATGAGATACTCTTTACAATTCAACAGGTAATTCCATAGTATGCGGACATAGTAGACTTTTTAGTAACTAAGTCTTTACCTAGTGATTTATCTAGAGCTGAGAGAGATAAAATCAAGCGAGAGGCTAAATATTACATTTGGGATGAACCTCACCTTTGGAAATTTTGTTCTGATCAGATTGTTAAGATATGTGTCAAAGATGATGAAATTCCTTGTATTTTACATTTTTGTCATTCATCTGTGTGGGGGGAACATTTTGGTCTCAAAAGAACTGCTTGAAAAATTTTGGAATGTGGATTGCTTTGACCTAAGTTATTTTATGACTCTTACATATTTTGCAAGTCTTGCTATTGTTATCAAAGAACAGGTAACTTGGGATCGAGAAATTAAATGCCACTCACGAACATCCTGGTATATGAGATTTTTGATGCTTGGGGAATAGACTTTATGGGTCCTTTTCTTTCTTCCTTTGGTAAGAACTACATTTTATTAGCTGTAGATTATGTTTCGAAATGGGTTAAAGTTAAAGCTACTTTATCTGACGATGCTAAAATTGTTATAGATTTTGTTAAATCTAATATTTTTGTCAAGTTCAGAATGCCTCGAGCTATCATCAGTGATCGAAGAACCCATTTCTGCAACAAGATTTTTGAGGCTTTGATGAAGAGATGTGGTATAATCCATCGAATTTCCATAGTATATCATCCGCAAACAAGTGGACAAGCTAAAGTGTCCAACAGGGAGTTCAAATCCATACTGGAAAAAGTGGTGAATCCAAATATAAAGGATTGGAGCTTAAGATTGGATGATGCTTTATGGGCATACTGAACTACGTATAAAACTTCGATAGGCATGTCACCTTATAGGTTAGTTTTCGGTAAACCTTGTCATTTACCTGTGGAAATAGATCATAGAGCTTATTGGGTTGTGAAACAGTTGAATATGGATCAGGTAGAAGTTGGTAACAATAGGAAATTGCAATTGCAAGAATTAGAGGATATTCGTAATGAAGCATTTGAAAATGCAAAAATCTATAAGAAAAAAACTAAAGCTTTTCATGATAAAATGATTTCTAGGAAATAATTTTCAATCGGAAAAAAAGTTCTTCTTTATCATTCTAAGCTTAAGTTATTTCCAGGAAAATTACGATCTCGTTGGCTTGGACCATTTATTGTTACTAACGTTTTTTTTCATGGTGCGGTAGAAATTCAAAGTTTAGATACCTCTAAGGTATTTAAAGTTAACGGATACTGCCCGAAGCCCTATTATGAGAATGTTTTAGTTGAGCGAGTAGAAGAAATAGAGTTGGTATCTCCAACCTATTTCTAATCAGGTAAGTAAAGAAACATGTCTAGCTAAAGACTTTAAAGAACCACATTCAGGAAAACCCGTAAATTTTTCAGGTTTGTTTATGCTCTTTATTTTTCATCAGTTTTTATTTTCATTTTAAGTTTATTTCAGTTTGGTTATGAATTTAATTTAATATTTCAATTCTATAATTTTAATTTTTATCTTTTAATTTTTAAAAAATTAAAAAATGAAACAAAAAAACAAAAAATTTTGTTCTTCCCGCCGCGCCCTATTTCCCCCTCTCTTTTCCTTCTTCTTCTTTCATTCAGCTTCTCTCACTGTCGATTTTCACTGCAGATTTTACACCTCAATATCAATTTTATGCACACTCAACAACTCAGTGAAAGAAAAATTTATCCTTGTAAGCACTGCAAGTTTACGATTCATTTACACAAATGATGAGTCTAATTGGTTGGAGTGTCTTTGCTAGAATTAGCTGCCTTGCATATGTTGAATTAACTGGGGAATTCTATAACACATTCCAATTTAATTGTAATGAAGAGTTTGATGTGTTCACGAAAGGGATTGTTGAATTTTGGTTGATGGGGAAAGAATTTGTGTTATCTATTACTGAATTCAATGTTGCTATAGGGTCTGCTTCTAATGCTGAAATTGAAACTGAGATGTTTATCAATGCTAAATGTGATTATCATGAAGACTTTAATGCATCGAAATTATGGCATCAATGCTCTGTTAATACTAATCTATACAATGCTAGTATTTCTAAGAGTTCATTTTTTAGGAATCCTATTTTAAAAATCATTCATAAATTCTTAGCGTACAATTTTTCGGGTCATAAGGATGCTGTGAAAACTTTGTCTAAAGTAGAATTTTATTTCCTGTGGTGTATGGATAGTCACATTTCTGTCAATTTGGGTTTTTGGTTTATCACACAATTTTAATCAGTGTTGCATAAGAAATCCAAACCTTTGATTCTTGGATCATATATTACACAATTGGCCATTAATTTGGAATTATTGGACCTTGATAATACCAATATGAATGTGGCTTGTAGTATAGAACCGTTGGATTTATATTGTTTGTACAGGATGGGTATTGTAGATTGTAGCCATGGCCGATTAGCTTTCACAATTCTGGGCCCAACCACTCTTCCAACTACGAGACCAACCACACAAAGTAGGGCTCCACCAGTTGAAACCAGTAGCCACCAACAATCTGACACCAATTTGGAGGATCGCGTCAGTCAGATCGAATGCAAAATTCATCGCTTGGAGCACAACTTGATGGCCTATTGGGAGTATGAAGGCTTCCAACCTCCACATTCGCCAACACCATGAATTCAACATTTCCAAATAGAGAAGCTTTCTTTTACCTTTTCTTTTAAATATATGCTTCTTTCATTTTAAGTCCTAACATTGAGGACAATGTTGGTCTAGGTGTGGGGGAGTTTAGAAATTAGAGTTTTGTTTTTGAGTGTGACTATTTTTCGATTTTTGTGTGTGTTTATTTTTGGTTCTTGTATGTTTGTTAAGCATGTTAAACCATCAAGCTTTGTCATATTAGTTGGATGAGATTGAGTATATGCATGAAATTAAATTGGACTATATAAGTCTAAAGTGAATCATGTTGATTGATTGGAATAATTGATCTTGTAAACTTAGTCAAAATTTTGACGTTTGAGTGATGAGATAATATGTGGAATTGAAGTGAATTTTTAAGTAAAACCTATTAGCGAAATTTGAGTCTTAATGACATCATTTTTATGTCATTATATTTCTTTGAATTGTGTGATGCTCCTTTAGTCATGTTTACCTTCAGAACTTGCACTGAATCGGATTGAATTTGTTTAATTATATGGGATATAAAAATGATTAAAGCCTTCCTTGTTTTTAAACCCTTTAGCTTAAAAATGACCCACCTAATTACTTTCCCTTTGCAAACATTTTTTAGCCTTTAACCTTATTTTTTAATCAATCACCTTACATTGAAACCCAAAAATCCCATTAGCCTTACCCTATCACAAGTTGAATGAAGCATTGAGTAATTTGGGACTTTTGTTTTGTATTGTATTCTGAGATATTTTTATAGGTACTTCTACTCATGTATTTATTAAATTATGCTGCTAGTAATCGCTTGTTTTTATGGTTTTCCCTTGTTTTTAGCGCTATTCAAGTAAAAAAGAAAAAAAAGAAAAAAAAGAAAAAGGAAAAAGAAAAAAATCAGAAAAAGAAAAAAAAGAAAAGAAAAGAAGAAAAGAAAAAGATAAAAAAGCATAGTAGCATTAGTTAGTATGAGTAGTTGTAGTCCTTTGTGTCATGTAGTTATCTCAGAATTTTAATTTAAGTGTCCCTTTTACTTGGTACTTTGTGAATGCTTGTGATCAACCCTTTGCCATTTTTACCTTACCTTTGAACCTAGTCCCATTATAACCTATAATAAAGTCCTTATCTATAAGCTCATGTAATTCGAATGAATGATAACTGGTGAATTTGCAAGCCTATGGTAGTGCAATCTGTTAGAGAGAGATTTGAGTGAAACGCTTTGACCTTAAACACTTAAGTGTAAGAGCGAAATCTGTGAGAAGGATTCACTTTGGTTTCATATTTACTTTTGAACAAAGATGTCTTATTTTGACTTTGTTTATTTGTGTAAAAAGTGATTATGATATGTGTTGCAACTTAAGTCTTACTGACCCAAGTTAATGGATTATGTGTACTTAATCTTATGAAAGATGAATTGATATAGTGTAGTAGTTTAGTATGTTTACTCGAGGGTGACCAAAGGTTTGGTATGGAGGAATTTGTTAAGTTATCATTTTGTGCTTATTTTGTATTTAATTTTCTTTAATGTGTTGAAATTATTATTCAAAATTAATGGAATTGTCTCTTAATTGTTCTCAGATGAATTTCAACACTTTAGAGATGAAATTGAATCAAAAAGATGCAAAAGAAACAAAGAAAATCTGAAATTCCAGATTGGCAGCAAATTTAGTGACTAAGCGTGGGTACGTGCAAGGATGAAAAAAAATATGCAGATCTACTTTCAAATTCAAATATGATTCATTTGAGATTTTCATAATCTTGGAAGATCAGATTGCTGGAGATTTGCAATATGAACACGTGGGAGATGTGATCTGCAAGAGATGATGGAAAAGGAAGGGATCGGGAGGCATTAAAGGGGCAAAAATGTGTTACTGTTTACAGAGCATACTTAGGACTAGTTTTTACATTTTCTGTACTTTTTCTTCTGTTTTCTCGACAACCATTTTTGGTTCTCAATTTTTGCATTTCTTCTAAATATTTTTGGATTTCTAAGAAATACCAGGAATGGAGACTATGTGTTTTGTTATTTCTTTTATTTTCAATTTCATTATGAGTAGCTAAACTTCTTTTCTTGGTTGAGGAAAACCATGTTATCATCTATTATGTTTGAGATGTTTCAATAAAGGTTGTTTCGTTGATGAACATTGACTATCTTCTGAATTACTTCTTCTAATTGAATTGATTGATTTATAGGTACGCAACTAGGAATTGATTCGTTTAATAGATGAAATATGACGTTTAGTTTTGTTCATCACAAGTGGCAATTACGATTACCTTCTTTACGTTAGAGTGGGAAATTCTAAGAAGATACTTATCTTGATTAAATGCATGTCATACATGTGTTATCTTGTTCATTGGTTTCTTAGTTCTTAAAACTATTATTCAATTGAACCTACAATCCTATCTAGGTTGTTGATTAATAAGAATGTTTAGAATATATGTTTCTATTTATTTACACTTAAGAGAAAACATCCACCAATGAATGTTTATTGATGAACTGAATTTTATATCAAGGATTCATTTTAGTGTGATAACATCAGTGACCCGAAACCAAGGTTTGTCTGTTGAATTTTCAGATCCAATTACTTTTTAATTTTTAGTTTTTATAATCTTTTTCTTAAATTACCGTGAATTGAACCCTCCATTTGTTTTAGTTTTAAACTCATTAACCTTTATCGTAAAAAATTCCTGGTGGGAACGATCCCCACTTTCCACTACTACATTAATTTGTATTGCAGGAAGTTCGTTTCGTGTTTAAATTTGGTTGCAGGCGACAACAGTACCAGTCTCTCCCGCGTATCCCATCAGGTCGGTGTCTCTAGCGTCCCTCAATATCTCTTATTTATTCTCTTAATTTTTTATGAACATTTCGTGTTCTTCTTTTTATTATTTTTAATTCGAAATCTTGCACATGCAAACTGATTCATTCATTACTCTGCTAGCGCAATGATTTTGAAGGCTTGAATAGGTGGATTCATTACACCTTTCACTGACCCGGGATAATTAGAGAAGTGGGTTTTTGGAATTGGGCGAATTGGTGTATTGGGTTATTGGTTCTAGTTTCTGGGCGGTTGATTTTGTTATTGGGTGTTCTGGTTTTGGTTTCTATTGAATGCATTAATCATAAGTGGAGATAATTTCTTAGATAGGGTTTCCAAATTGCGAGGGGTTTTGGAAGATTTTACTAATCAGCCTTCTAGAAGGAAGTTTCGTTATTACGAATGGTTTGGGGCTTAAATATATAGATAGGTATGGCAAAAACGTAGGGAGTGAAGTTCAGAATTTAGATTAAACAAAACAAGTGTGTATAAGAGTTGAGAACCTGGTGAAGAAGCGTAAATTGGAAGTTGATATTTGTAACTTGAAAAAGAAGCAATCTTGTAATGTCTCACAGGAGAATGTTGCGTCTCTTTAAACCAATGAGCAAAATGAAATTAAAGAACCTGAATTTGTCGATGATAGTGTTCAATTGCTCAAGGATTGCTCATCAAGAGATAGTTGTACTTCAAGTGCTTCTATCGCCACAAATTCAGGCCCATGCAAGAAAGGGAATGAAGATGTAGTCGCGCTCGCTTCTGATGATACAACCAGCAACTTGAAAGTTCAAGGATTTGCTATTCATGTTGGCCCTAATGTTGACAAGTATCACAATGTTGGTAGTTTGCCAACTGGCAACTGTGATTCTGTAGAGTGGTCAAAGCTGACTCAAGAATCCATATCTTTTGGGTTCACTTGATGCATAACTCTCAAGTCACGTGATTATGCTAATCTGGATATGGGTGCAAACTTGCTTAAAGCTTGTTCTTGTTCTTTTTGCTTGAAAGGTGACCTTAACCTTTACTTTTTATAGGCAATTTGATCAATGCAGTATTGGCTATCAATAAAGTAGACTTGCTGAAAATGATATCTTTGTTCTACAATGTAGGAATCAGTTGCATATATGTGGTCGAACCAACATTACTAGGACATTAAAGGTCGAATAGCAATTTTTGACTGTTGCATTTCTCTTTAGTAGTTAATACAAGCCTTTTGAATTCATCTTAACCTTTTAAGCGGATAAAATCGACCAATTGATTCGTATGGACCACATACATTCGGACATACTGATGAAACATGATCCTTTGTCTGCCTCAGAGAGTTGGAGGGTTTGAGCATGTTGTTGTTATCTTTGATAGGTCAATTCCTATATGATGGATCTGAATTAATTGCCCTTCAGTATGAATGACTAGTCTATAGAATATATCATCATTTTGCAGGTCATGCATAAGTTTCTGTTTTAAAAATTGTTATAGGAGATGATTACAGGGAAGAAGTCGCCAAAGCATGATGACCGTTCAGTTTTTAGTCTTGCCAAGGGAGTGGTAAAAATGTACGGGCTGACTTGGTTAATTAGACTTGAAATCAACAAGTAAAATTTTGATTAAACTAAATTTGAGTTTAGTTTTAAAATATTAAACTCAAGTTAGGCTTCGATCTTAGAAGTAGCTTAGAGGTATTTAGTCCGACTTGATACAAGCTCAACCTAATTTGATCAATTTTGAATTTCAAGCTTTACATTTTTTATTATTTAATGAATTCAAGTATTTTAGGTCAATCTAAAACCAATTAGGCTTAGATTTTTCAAGTCAATATGAAGATCAATCAAGCTCAAGTTCACTTTCTTGAAGCTTGATTGATCTTCTGACACACAAATTAAATCAAGTTACAAGATCCAAACACATTTTGACCTATTTATTATCTTAAAGGAGTGAAGCTTGATAATTTTGTGAACCTTTCCATATTAACCTCATTAAATGCATACCAAGTTGGAAATAAGCTTTTTGTTGATGTTAAGATATATATTATATATCTTTTATTTAGTTTTGACATCTTATTTATTAATTGGACATATAAGTTATTAATTGGAGTTTGACTTGAATTCAAAAAGTTATTGGAGATAATCTTCTAGTCGTGATAGAGTTTTATCTTTAATTGATGTGTATCTTGGCAAGATGTGGTGAGAATCATGTGTGGGTGTGGCTACGTAAACATAAAGAAGCACTTGATGCAGAATTGATCCTAGCCTTTATAAGTTTGTCATATATTCTTTAATCTGGAAGGTAGCGTTTTGCTATGTGGGCATGAGTTAATTGCATTAAAAAAAGATATATGTCTCGTCATGGGTGTTGCATTAATTAAAAAGAGAATTTTGTTTTGCAGAAATTTTGGTGGATAATAGAATAAGTGAAGTAAATATCGTGTATATCTTCTATCTATAAAAGAAGTCTATTGCTAATATATATGGGTGGAAAAGTTGAAGCCACGTGTGTGTGAGAGATAAAACTAGGTGGGTGTGAGTATTATGGCATGGGAGCATAACGAAGGTGTAAATTTATGTGTAAGAGAGAATCTTCTCTGGAATAGCTAAAGAACTATAAGCATCATTGTTTTACGCAAAATTCATTGGAGCAATAAATGCATTCTTATTGCCTGATCACGTCAACCTATAGAGAAGCATCTTATGCAAAATTGGTCTTGTACAGTGGGTGTGTATTATGCATGACTTCGGGGATTGCAGTACCGTGGGTTAAGGTGTTCATTTTTCAGACTTGTTGATTCGAGGTTGTGCATTTGTTGTGATTGAAATACACCATGGGGTAGTTTCTAATTTTCCAGATTCGATGTTCTAAAATTGTGCGTGATTTTTGACTGCGTCATTTTTCATTGGCTCAGCGATTATTAATTGATTTCTTTATGGGCTGCGTATACTTTAAGTGAATCAGCCCATTATTGTTGCGACAACTTCTGGATCTATTTTAGTTGAGCATAACTTATCAGAAAGTTGTTCTTTTCTATCTCAAGTATTATCGTTTTTGTTTCTAGTTATTTTAATCACTTGAGTTGTTCGATTAATTGTCTTTATTATCAAACAATGTTTGAAAAAATCCTCTGTTGAGGTAAGTACAAGGCAGTCGTATTATTGGATATGAAATTCTTCCACAAGAAGTGAGGTTGAGGGATAGTGTCAAGAGTTGAGTGGTGTCGGCTCAATAAAGCCTTGGGTAAATCTATTATATTTCGGTGAAAGTTATTAAGCTGGGTGAGAGCCCCGCAGACGTAAGTTACCAAATTTCTCGCGTTTTTATTATTTCTATTTTGTTTGTTTTTATTTTGTTGGTGTCAAAGAAGTTTGCGAAACAATGAACCAATTTTAGTTTTTTAGTTGATTCATATATAGCTAAGTGATTCGAGTGGTATCTGCCTTTTTTTTTTTTGGCACCTGAAAGAAACTGAACCAGTTCTCTGAATGTTCTTAATTAGTCATTGACATTTTTTGCTTTTCCTTGCATTCTTTTTCAGCTATTTTACCTTCAGGATATGATCAGAATGTACAGATTATGAGTGTTGCTAAAAGCTTATGAATACTCTCAATGAGTACGAGTGCTTTGCATATTTTGGGACAATTATGGATTGAAATCGAAATATGTCCATAGAACTTGTCATGGTGGAACTCATGAGTTGATCTTTGCCTCGTTAGAAATAGTAATGAGTTGGGTTTGATTCAAGTCGTTAATTTATCAAAATTTTAAAAACAAAATAATATTTTATTAATTTTTATTAAAATAACATCCAAAATAATAGAAGGAGAGAAAGACAATTTGCATGTAATTGTTTTATATTTCTGTTATATTTTGGTATCTCATAAGATATTGAAGATCATATGAGATAATGGAATATCATATGAGATATGTGAAATAAATTCAAATAAGATACAATTAAAGATAAAATCATATCTATGAGATTACATAAAGATCATTTATCAGCCCCCCTCAAGCTCACGGTGGGTAGCTACGGTGAGCTTGTCACGAAATTTTTGAAAAGCGGATGAAGGTAAAGCTTTGGTCATGATGTCAACAATTTGATGGCTTGACGAAAGATGTCGAATTGATAGAGTCTTGTTGGTAACCAGATCTCGTACAAAATGAATATCAATCTCAATGTGTTTTGTGCGAGTCTGAATGATTGGATTTGCAGCAAGAAATGTGGCACCAAGATTATCACACCAAAGTGTAGACGTCAGAGGAGGGAAGTTAATTTCATCAATGAAGATTTAAGCCAACAAAGTTCAGCAGCAGCAAGAGCTATACTTCGGTATTCAGCTTCAGTACTAGATCTAGCAACAGCAGGTTGTTTCTTTGCACTCCAAAAAATGAGATTTGATCCAAGGAAAATACAGTAGCCAGAAGTAAAGAGGCGATCATCAGGACAACCTGCCAAGTCAGCATCACAGTAGGCATGAATGGAAAGAGAGGTTGGTTTGGTAAAATGGATACCAGAAGTGGATGTGGAGTAAAGGTATCAAAGTATCTGTTTAACAGCGGTCCAGTGAATGTCAGTAGGATAATGGAGAAATTGGGAGACTTTGTTGACTGCAAATTGAATATCAGGGCGGGTAAGGCAGAGATATTGGAGAGCACCAATAGTACTTCGATACTCAGAAGGATCAGTGAGAGGAGTTCCATGGTTTTTGGAAAGAGGAAGAGTGGGAGTTATTGGTGTGTTGGCAGGTTTGGATTGATCAAGACCTGTGTGGAGGAGAAGATCTTTGGTGTATTTAATTTGGGTAAGTAGCAGTCCAGTAGGGGTGTGTTTGGCCTCCATACCAAGAAAATAATGAAGAGGGCCGAGATCTTTAATAGAAAATTTAGTGTTTAGGTCATGAATGAGATTAGTGATAAAAGAAGGTGAAGAGCCAATAATCAAGATATCATCGACATAGACCAAGAGAAATGTGGTGTGAGAAGAGGTGGTATGAATAAATAAAGAAGTGTCTGATTTGGTAGAGATGAATTTGAGATCAAGTAGTTTTTGGCTTAGTCGATGAAACCAAGCTCGTGGAGTCTGTTTTAAACCGTAAAGGACTTTTTGAAGGCGACAGACATGAGAAGGACTGTGAGGATCAATAAAGCCAGGAGGTTGAGCCATGTAAACTGAGTCTTGTAGATGTTCGTTGAGAAAGGCATTTATGACATCAAGTTGACGAATGGACCAATTTTTAGATAAGGCAATGGTGATGATGAGGCGTATTGTAGTGGGTTTGACTACAGGATTGAAAGTATTTATGTAGTCTATACCAGGAGTCTGATGATAGCCTTTGGCAACTAAATGGGCTTTGTATCGATCTAGAGTACCATCAAAATTTCTTTTTGTGCGAAAGACCCATTTACATCCAACAATATTTGCATTAGGTGGTGAGGGAACAAGAGTCCAGGTATGATTGCAATGGAGAGTAGTGAACTCATCAAGCATAGCTTGTCGCCAGTGTGGGTATTTATTGGCTTGAGTGAAGGAAGTGGGATCGGGTTCAGAGGAGGTTTGTGTATGGGTAGAATAGGTGACATAATTGGACAGTATTTGAGGAACACGAGTGTTATCACGTGTTCAAGTAATCATTTGGTGTTGAGGTAATGGGGAAGGTGGTGGAGGGGTCGATATGGTTTCAGGTGGTACTGGTAAAGGTAGAGAGATGGTAGAGATAGAGGGTTTGTTAGGGGTGGGGGAAGGGAGAGTAACATACGGAAAAATATTTTCAAGAAATCGAACATGTTGAGAGATGTAAACTTTGGAGGTGTTAGGATCAATGCAATGATATCCTTTGTATTGTGTCGAATACCCAATAAAAACACATGGTAGAGATTTTGGGGTAAGTTTGTCTATACGCGTGGCCCCAAGAAAAGGAAAACAGGCGCAACCAAACACATGAAGGTGAGATAAATCAGGTGGCTGGAGAAAAAGAATGTCATAAGGGGATTTATGGTGAAGGAT